>JABCKK010015845.1:0-235186 GCA_018221785.1 Calocybe gangraenosa
CCCGGCACGTCGGCATGTCTCGCTTAATCTAGTCTGGAAAGTAGTCTGGACGTCACGACCCTACGGATAGTCGTCCACTATGCATACAGACAAAACTAATGTTACCGCGTTTCGTTTGCAAGCCACTGTAGCCCAACGGGCATCGACACTTGGTGCTGAACAGCAAGGAGTCCAACAGATTTCAGCGAAGGTAACGACTGCGGGCCGTCTCCCGAAGCATTGTTACCCCCACCCCTAATCCCTTGTCCCGGTATCGGTATCATGTTATCGTTCTCATTTGCTCCGCCGCCAACGCGCGCCCCATTACCCCCATCCTGCGTACTAGGGTCCGGATTCGCATCATGAATTGGGCGCCGAATGGGTGGTACGTGCAAGTGTGAGACTGCACTCCCTTCATGTTCCCTCTCGCGCTCCACCATATTCCCACCATGCGTCAAACCCATGCCAACACCAACTGTCCCTGAGCCTGACGCTCCTCGCCCTGTATCTCTATCACAATGGCCAGGATTGAGTTGTGATTGTAACGAAACGTTTCGGTTGTGGCTGCTGCTACCGTTGTGGATCCGGAGTTCTTCGAGCGGCCGGCCTACAGGGAGGGTTGTGGGTGAAGCGCTGCCGGGTGACCTGCGGTTGAATGACGAGTCGTGTTGATGAGCGGAAGGGCGTGCGCAAGATACTGGCGGGTTTCGCACGTCAGCAATGCGTCGATTTTGCAGTTGAGGTGGCAGCGGCTGATGGTGGGGTGATTGTAAGGTTGGTTGTTGTTGTTGGGAGCTTGCTGGAAACACATGTCGTTCCGTCGCAATTTCACGTACTCGAGTGCCCCAGCAATCTTCATAGTCAGCGCACCACGCACGGACTTGGGCGTCATCCCGTTGACAATATTTAATCAATGACTACAAGAACATTCAAGCAAGGATTGCAGGCGTGTTTAGCGCTATCAGATGGACGATCGAATCAACACCTACCCAAAGTGCTGCACCCACTGAAGAAGAGGATAATAGGTAATGAGTGAAGAGCAGTAAAGCTGGGTCGGATAATAAACGTACTGAGTATGCTATGTTTTGCCCTATCACCAAGCATTTCCATTATCAGATCCAGTGTCTTGAGGGCCCAAGTAGGCTCGCTTTTAGGTCCTCTCTGCATACGCTGCCGCGCCTGTATCGCCCAAATTAAGGGGTCAGTAAAACATATATTAGTCAGGAAACCATCCAAAAAAGAGAGGTGGGGATCGGGGCGAAGGAAATAGGATATTCACGAGATTCAAAGCTAGCGTACATGATGCATGGAAAACATGCATACAGCACCAGCACCAGGCACCTGCATTGGAGCTTGTCTCGAACATGGATTGTTGAACTTGCAAACTTTGCTCGGAGAAGCGCAGGTGATCTGGAAGCGAACCTGCCCAGAACTGTATAAGAATGGAATGAGCTAGGCTTTCTGTATTGCGGAACAAGTGGAGGACTAACATCCATCATGTGCTCAGCGTCACGGAGGGAAGTTCCTGCGTTCACGCTTGAATCCGCATCTACGAAAAGATTGTTACTGGCATGAGCATGAGGTTGATGTCAAGAGAACCGCCAGACTTGCCGCTTAGCTCCTCTAGTACCCCCTCCACTTTGGCATATATCGTGACGACGCGGATTAGATGTCCAAATTCGGAAGCATATTGCGTTCTTACCGCCGGAAGGTACAGATATTCTATTTTGGTGTTGAAAGACGGGTCAGTTTCGTATTCCGCGATAGATGAGTAATGGTGACAAGAATAGATGGGAATACATCAGGCTTGTTACGTTACATACCTGGCAGCGTGGAATGTACCCCAAGCTCAAAACTGGTCTCATCAGCAGGTAAGCGGAGGCGCATGCCATATTCCTTGAGGCCTTCCATAGGTTTTTTGAAGTAGATGGAAGCCATAACATCCATGCAATGGATAAGCCAGAAGATGCGACGCACGGCCTCGCGTTCGATAGAAGCCTGGATAAACTCGGGGGAAGGAACCGGTGTGAGAGTGGGGTAATCGTGCTGATACACATTTAGTTGTTCGATGAGTTGCATAGCAAGGTCTGCTTTTGTCAAGACCCAATCAGCTTGGTAACACAAGTTACGTGATACAGAAACCGACCATGAAACCGGGAATTCCAAACCATATTTTCGTCTTTTGTCCTCAGATCGTGAACTTGTAAAAGACACAATGCTTGAGCTGTTGCAAGGTTGCGCTCACAGACGAGTCGCCCAGCGCCATCAAACATCAGGGACATTGCCTCCTGAGCGAAACGTTTTCCCGCGAAGCGAGAGGGAGTGGTGCGAATGCGTGGTTGCTTTGATAGAGGTGCAGCAAGAGCGCATACAGCGTGCAAGAGGTGTGGAGGAACCCTGTTGTGAGCAAGATTGGCGGAAAATGTCGGTTTATGGATGATAACTCGAGCGGGGTGACAGTGTGTGAAAAAAACTAGAAAGTGGGGCATGTAAGTGTTCAAAGACAGGGGGAAGGATCCAAGATGATACATACGATTCGTCAATTCACGAGTGAGGGAATGGTCTAACTCGAGTGGCGCAGGCCTATCGATAGTACCCGTAATCGGGGGATCCATTACAGGAAGTGGTATGGCGCCTGAGATGTCTTCGGTAGGAACAGCATTCCCGCGTTCGTTTCTGAATCTTTTTCGCGGCATGTTGTTTTGTGTTGGGTTGGAATTTTGCGGTTTGGGCGCATCGTCTTCTGATATATCTCTTTCCTGGGTAGCTGATAGTGGATTGGTGGATGTCGACGGTTGTAGGGCCCGCTGGTCGTTGTCTGTTCTTTCTGCTTTGAAAGGACGCGGTGCTGGTACTGGACGACCAGATGCATCTGTATAGGTACAGGCTTTGGATGCATAATAACTGACGACCTGGTGATAAGAGAAAAGAGGAGTAATAGGAAGAGATAAATACCAGTTGCTGCATGGCGCTGCAGATAGTATGAGATGATAGCGAAACAGAGAAAAATGATGAAAACGAACCTGTACCGTCGCAGCGGCGTTTGCTTTTATGACACGCATCACAAGCCTTTGTCAAGAAAATTTGGGAATGCATCTAGAGTTATGAATCAGTAGACTCACCTTGGCGAGCCTTTTGCGCTTCGGCGCTTTCATTTGGTTCGAGGGATCAGGATTTTCTTCGTTGTCGAAAGTGGTAGGAAAAAATGAGGAAGAGGAAGAGGGGAGCTGTGAGGGGCGATGTGTTTCCATGTGCAGGGGTGTTGTACAAGAACGCTTCAGACATGCACCGGCGATAGAGGGCGAACAGAAACAGATGCCGCCGGTGTCAAAGCCGGTAAATGCCGCCCAGCACCCCTGGTCCGTCGGCTCTCTCACACACACCCATATCATAATTTGACTGGCTAAACTTTCAGGGTCTTCTCTATTTTTTTTTTAATCCTTCTAAGCGTTCTAATTCAGTCATATAACTCGACAACTAGCTAGTAGACGGGGAAAAAAAAAAAGTATTTCAAATCCTTTCCGCCGGCTCCTATTTCTGGATCACATGTATCCGAAGGAGGCGGGTTCATCGACTCGGCCCCGACTTCTTATTATTGAGCACCTACGCGTGTCCTTGACGCTTGCTAAGACTGCGCTGCCTCCAGGGTGCCCGCTCTCCACATCTGTCACTTGCAAAAGTTTCTCTCAAAAAGTAAAAAAAGTCTCAGGAAAAGTTCTTGACTACGCATGCCCAGACTTCCCGTCTTCGAATTTCATGCACCGCGACCATCGTATCGTACCCTCGACTGACACTTCCTGACATGCAACATCAGATCAATCAGACCTATGCTTGCCTCTCACTCGACGTATGGGAATATCACATTTCTGAACCGCATCGGATGTTTTTGAAATAATACAGTTGGGATGTAACAATATCCATGTATGTAGGTAGGGATCAGTCGAAGAGACCGAAACCCATATCGTCATCAGATTCCTCCTGATCACAACGTGAGCTAACACCGTACGATCAATATGGCGATAATCACAAACCTTCTCTTCGGCCTTTTCTTCCTTCTTTTCTTCAACAGCTGCAGCAGGTGCAGAGCCTCCAGCGGCTGGAGCTGCACCGCCTCCGCCACCTCCACCGCCAGATGGGACAGACGCGAGTTTAGACTGTCCCTCGCTGATCAGCTGTAAACAGGCAATCCTTGTTGAATTGCTTGAGCGAAGAACATGAAGGAAATCATTACCTCGTTAACAGACTTTCCTTTTAGCTCTGAGATGAGTGTCTTCAGGCGATCGTCGTCGGATTCAATGCCCACAGTCCCAAGAAGCTTCTTGATGTCGGCAGCAGAGGGATTCTCATTGCCGCCAATTTGAAGGAGGAGATACGCAGCAATATGACGCATCTACAAGTGATAGAATTGAGGAATTGAAAGCTCTGTTATCAACCAAAAGAGCCAACTCACTTTTTTAATGTGAAGGGTGGAAGTTTTGGGTACGGTTAGCCACAAATCACTAGAAGCAACGAGTCAGCGTAGTTCTCGTTGGCATCACACGAAACTCCAATGTATAGAATCTTTACGACTTCGTCTATCACAGCCATAACGACTCTATAGTTTGGACTCACATTTAATCCGCAAAGGGAGGACTCGTGGATTCTATCCCGAAAAGTGAGTTATATTATGGGTTGACATCGACATACCATCAACAAGATAAGGTACTGTACAGCACCACGTGCTCGAATTCCCATGGCTCAGCCACACTCGACCGATTCGCACTCCGCCAACGCTGATCCTAGTCTGTAAGACTATCGCCCAAAATCTATCTCAAAAACTGACCATGGTGCGCCTAGGAGTTTTTAAAGTATCTCATTTACTATGCATACTGAACTCGTAACTGCAAACAGGCTGATTCTACCATCACCGACCCCGCACTCGCTGCCGAGCTAAAAAAGAAGCGCACTTTCCGTACATTTTCGTACCGTGGTGTTGAGCTTGACAAACTCCTTGATATGGAGAACGAGGACGTACGTACCATGAACTAATTTTCTCCTTGTTATGCATAATCAAATATATGGACGTATACAGTTCGTCGAAGTGCGTACAAACACTATTAGAGGGAGAAATATAAACGGACAAACTGATCTCATTTTAGCTCGTCCATGCTCGCGCTCGTCGTCGATTTCAGCGTGGTCTTAAACGTCGTCCCTTAGGGCTCATCAAAAAGCTCCGCAAGGCAAAGAAAGAGGCTCCCCCAAACGAGAAGCCTGCAGTCGTCAAGACACATTTACGCGATATGATCATCGTACCAGAGATGATTGGCTCGGTTGTGGGCATCTATAACGGGAAGGTTCGTTGATATCGAGCAAGAAACGGGGGTATGAATGATTCAGGAAAATCTCATGAAAATCTAGGTATTCAACTCAGTCGAGATCAAGCCTGAAATGACAGGCCACTATCTTGCTGAATTCTCTTGCTCGTATCATCCTGTTAAGCACGGTCGCCCTGGTGTGCGTATACTTATTAGTGACTTGATTGACGGTCTAAGCTTATTAAATGTGCCATCAGATTGGTGCAACGCATTGTTAGTACAAGTCCCATTTTTTTTTGGCTATTGTAAACACAGCTCACCCTTCCTGCTACCTACATTTAGCGTCAAGATTGTGAGTCTGATGCCGTCCTGACTTGGTACTCGGTATTAATAACTTGCATTAGCATCCCTCTCAAGTAAACTATCACCGAGTATGCAGTACACGTCTGTTTTTTTCCCCTACTTTTCATGTCGTAGCACCATTGCAAAAGTACATGTCCATGAACGATTTGACGAAGCACTGAGGCTCAACTAAGTGAGTAGCATTATACGTGTGGTGTGGTAAGTTGGATATCACGTGAGTAATCGTAAAGTAGACCCTACGTTAGGGTGACTTGCGCTTGACCTACACCATCGCGTTGTCGGTGACGGTGGTTGAGATGGCAAACAATCCTGTTGATCCTCTGCATATTCTACAAGCAGCTTTGAAAGTTCAACCAAATTCAAAGGAACAGGCGGGTTTACTTGCTAGTCTACGTGAACAGCTTGAAAATGCACCTGCCCCTTTACCTATCCTCGTCGGTACCCTCACCGGCCTCATCGTGAATGCGGGTGATTCTCTGCTAAAGAGATGGGTCATTGACCTCCTCCATTTTGCTATCTGTCGCTCCAACTTGACTATTGAGCAGCGCACACAGAGTTAGTCCTAACATATTCTGAGAGTGTTATAAGCTTTTTGATCAGTTGTTATGTCTTCTGTCATGTTCTAGTGGCATCCCAAACACTGGACACCCTCGCACAACTTATTGAAGACGTGAACGCCGCCATTGTGAAAGTAGTTATACAGACATTGACCACAGTATATCCTTTGCTCTTTCGGTTCTTGTACGCTCCTTCCTATGCACGGGACCCCTCATAATGGCTTACCGTGTTACATAGGTGCACAAACCGCAACAAAAACACGCTATGGAATACATTGACAATATGCAAAGGTCGCATAATCGAATTTGTTCGGTTACCGAGCTCTAGTACTGGTATCAAGCTGTCAGCAATGAAGTTCATTCAAAAGGTCATACTTGTTCAGACAAGGGGGGTTTCAGACCCCAGGGTGCGCTTTCTCATTTCAAACATCTCATTGATAAGTAATCGTATGCTCGTGTACAGTTGCGGAACGAGAACGACCCCAACCTCTCCTTTTGTCCCGCCGATCATCCGTTTATTCCTGTTACTCAGTTGGAGAACGAAGGGAAAAAACTCTTAGAGGGGGTAATCACTACCTTGTATTCAAGCCAGTAAGTGGAGCACGGACACCGATTGTTGAGCTTTGCTGAAATGTAACAGAAATGTCGACTTATTGTCCGCTATGCTGAATAGCTGGGCTACTCTCACAAAACTACGACCAACAATGGTTGCTTTAGTTGTGACCACGTTAAAACAGTGGACACCAGCAGCCTTGAATGGTCTTCCTGCGTCGAGTATCAAAAGCGTAGAAAAATCTGTTCGGATTCTCTTGGTTCATTTATCTAGGTAACCTTTTTTACTAGAACCACTATTGATTCTGATGATTTATTAGGATGCCTTCCAACACTTCCTATGTTGCACAAATTAATGAAGCACTTGCTGTGCAGGCTGCGCGCATGGAGAAGGCCGCTGTTGACGAAAAGAAGAGGAAAGCTACCATCCACACGATTGACGGTGACACACGAAAGCGATCCACCGTTCATACTGAATCTGGGGACGCTAAACGACCTAGATTAGAATCGGAACCGACCACTGCAAATACATCCGCGACTGTTACGGCTAGTAATTTGAACTTCCTTGCATCGTTCGATTTTACCTCCCTCCCCGCCACACTTATTACTGAACTCATCGTTGCCAACCTCGAAGCATTTACAGAGTCAGCCCTCATCGAACTTGTGCAGGCATTTCGCGAGAGTCGGGGGCTAGGACCATCTAATCCGTCTACTAACCCTGTATCAACTCCAACTCCCACCATACCAACTGGTCCGAGGAGAGCCGTCCAAGAGAGAGAGGCCGTGCTGTCCTATACACATCAGGAAAGACAGACCAAATCACTGACTACGCCAGCGACTTCGACACCGCCACCACCAGACATAGTGAAAGCTGAGCCCGTAGACCCATTACAGATGGATATTGACCAAGATGAACTCGAGTATGAGCCTGATCGGCTGAATGAAGAGGTTTCATTCTTTTGCTTATCATAAGCATTTTGCTCACCAACCCACACTAGCTTTCTGGAGATGTCCCAGCCGAATCATTGGAAGCCGACATGACATCTATGACGACGAATCTACAACTTATAGGCTTCAAGCTTCCGCCTCCGCGAGAGCTTACCGAGGATGAACGATCGCAGCAACTTGGGAGTGCGGTCAAGCGTATATGGTATGGCGCGGAGGAGTTGAAGACCAGTGGGGAAGCACTGCCAGCTGAGTCAACGCAGGCGGGCGGACGCTCGGCGACGGAGGTCTGGATGTTACTCATCGTCAGAATGATTACTCGGGTGGCTGAGCCACCCCCCATGGAAGGCGACAACATGGATGTTGAGGGTGATGAGCACGACTTTTATTTGAGGCAGGATCAACTGCGGCAAACGCTCTGTGATTATATCATGTCTGATTTTCCTTCAAGGTATGTTGAACATTGATGATAGGTTGGACACATATTCATGTCCTACCCCAGAATACGGCTTGCTACGGCATGGATGAATGAGGAATGGTACAACGATCGGATACGACTAGCGGAAGATTCTAATTGGGTATGCACTCAGGCAAAGATTAGACCGTCCTGTTGTAAAAATCTTACATCCACAGCGGGCCAATTACGACACATGGTTGAACCAGATCGTGGTATCATACCAGACCTTATTGGACGGCAAAGATCGAACTTTTTCTCGTTTCCTTCTTGACCTACCCAATGTTCCTAGTGATGTCCTAGGCTTGCTGCGCGACCTCTGCACAGACTCTTCGAGGTAGATCAACAGCCGTTTTGTGACACACTAACTAATGGGTAATTAGCCCCGATAGGATGCAAGTCGGCTTTGCGACTCTTCGCGGTCTGGTGGTCAATCGCCCGTCAATGAGAACGGATGCACTGACAATTCTATTAGAACTCACAACCCACTCTGGTACGTCCCCCTGAGTCAAACTCCATTTTAACCATGATCAATTCATTGATATTCTCAGAGAGGAAATCAAGAGGGGCAGCCATCAATACAGTGAAGTTGTGGGTTCCGAATACTCAGCCTATGGACGGGATGGTTCGCGAGTTTGCGTTGCAAATGCTTCGAAAACTCCAGTTACGGCCCGTTCAGGAGGCGCCAAAGACTGATGGCGATGTGACAATGGCAATGAATGGGGAATCACTGGACGCAATAATACCGCAGCCCCAGGGCAAGCATGATGTTTCTCAAAATGGCTATAATGACCATGTTAAAGAAAATATGGAAGACGGACAACTCCCGGCAGACGATTTGGTTCATACTCCGTATCTTCCGGAGCGAATCGAACTTCCTGCAAAGACATCACAAGTGCTTCAACATGTGGAGCTGCTCTTTGCACTTTCTGTGAAAGTTCCCGAGCTCTTGGACGAGTTAGTCGCTTCTGTTCATTTTGGTTTTGTTTGTTAGTCTGACAGGACCAGAATTTTTGCTGCCTACGGACAAATGGATGCCACGGTACAAGACGCTATACAAGAACTAATTACGGCTCTTATTCGGTCGCTTGGCTCTAGTCATGGAAAGCTTTTGACGTTGATGCGGACATGCCCACCAGGAGCCGAAAGTCTTGCCCTTCGGGTGCTAACGATCTTCACCGAACATGGACGCCCGAGCACTCAGTTGGTGGCTTTGGTAAAGGCATTAATCAATGAACGAGACCTAGATGCACGTTTCTTAATACCGATTATTGCAGAGATGGACAAGGTAACTCAAATCTGAAACATACTGGCACTGCTGACTGAGGTTGTCCACCTTACGTGCAGCCGGACATCATGCGACATCTGCCTCGGATCGTTTCAATCCTAAACGGACAGGCCGAACCAAAACACCTGGTTCGATCTGTATTCAGCTCCGTCGTGACAACACCACCGCAAACATTCGGCAGCGTCACCTCGAATCTACCGCGCGTTCGGCAAAGCGAGCTTCTTACACCAGCAGAGCTTATGGTACTCCTGCACGAATCCGAAAAGGAGATAGGATTGAAAAGCGCAATTGAGGGTATGTTCTACCTCTTCGGGTATGTAGTTTTGAGCTTACGTCGTTGTCGTCCATCCAGCGATTGGCATCTGCTTTTCAATGACTGATGTTTTCCGTTCTGAGATCCTCGGGGTAGTGATGCAACAGATATTAGACGAACCAGTTCTCCCTGTACTATTTCTTCGAACGGTGAGTGACCTTTCACATAAAGCGCTCAGGGATGTCTTACACAGCTGTTAGGTAATTCAAGCAGTGACCACATACAAGCCCCTTGTTGGATTTGTGTCAACAACATTGCTTTCACGGCTGATAACCAAGAAAATTTGGACTAATCCGCCACTTTGGGAAGGTTTTATTCGTTGTGCGAAAGCGATCGCGCCAGCTAGCTTCGGGGCACTGTTGCAGCTACCGAAGGACCAGCTTCGTGAGCTTGTTGACAAGCAACCAAGCCTTAAGGCTGGCCTTCGGGATTATGTGAATAAAAAGGGCACCAACAAAGCCCGCGTGGCTGGTTTCTTGGATATATTTGGTGATCAGGACGAAGGAAATACTTCCACACCCCCCCACGCCGCAACTCAAGACGGTTTTACACCACTTGCAGAAATGGTGGCAGAATCCGGTCCTTCGTAGGAGGAAGCTGTAGAGGAATTGAATAGCTAAACTTATATACGGTATTTGTAGTAACATAGGTCATAAATAATTAGGGAGGCATCAAAGATTGCCTTTGTTCCACCAAAGCATGGTAGAGTACAGCGAACATGGTCAGGGTCTTGTTTTTTTGGAAGCCCGCGACTATCATCACAACTTCTCTCACATCAATCCTTTACACCAACAGCATCTGCGTTTGGGTTGAACCCAGACTAGTCCCTCTCTACTCGTCACTGTGGCGGCTAAAAACACCACCTTCATGGGTTCTCAGTCTCCGACACACCGCAGCCCTCATGGTCGCCGTCGACGAAGTAGTCGTACAAGATCGAAAGGCAAAGACAGCAGATCAGTGTCACCTATGGCATCCCAGGTTGAATGGAACGTTGATCGAGGAAGATCAAGAGTGAGGAGGTCGTCCAACTCGTTCTCGGAGGAGAATCTGCGGCGAAAGTACGTTATGTATTCACTCGTTCTAATCAGAGCACGTTAATATTCAGGTAAAGAGGCTACCATTCCCTTCTGTCGTCTTTTGGGAAAGTCTTCCATGTAGAACGGCGGTGGAAATTGATCCGTGAAATGGGTTCTGGAGCTTACGGGGTTGTAATGTCCGTTTTTTTCACCTCTAGGGTAACCCCATTCTGCTTGATTTATGTTCCGACTTGCAGCTCAGCTGCGGACGAAATATCTGGAGAGACAGTAGCTATCAAGCTAGTGACTCGTGTGTTTGACAAGGTGCAACTTGCAAAGCGGGCTCTCCGAGAGATTAGCTTGTTACGCCACTTCGCGAACCACGAGAATATCACTGGTTTGATCGACGTCGATGCTATATCGCCTAATTTCAACGAGATGTGCGTAACGCTTTGACTATGCACCATTTATAGGGCTCAAATTCACCAAGATATATATTCATGGAGGTACGCCCTTTCCCTCAGGATCTGGGGAAATGCTAACCCTCTCTCATGTTTTGAAGCCTATGGAAGGTATGTAGCTTCCTAGCGTTATCACGGTCGTCAATTCAAGACTGCACAGCTGATCTCCATCAAATCATCAAGTCTGGTCAGACTCTAACCAACGAACATGTACAATATTTCCTCTACCAGATTCTACGGGGTTAGCTGTCATATCTACTAGAGCTTTACCCTTACTTGACACTATATTATCGCTAGGCATGAAATATGTCCATTCAGCCTCAGTAATCCATCGGGATCTTAAACCAGGCAATCTGCTCGTCAATGCTGACTGCGAGCTCAAAATTTGTGATTTCGGATTGAGCAGAGGGTTTGAATCACGACCGGATGAAAATGCTACTCACCTTACAGAGTACGTTGCCACTAGATGGTACAGAGCACCAGAAATCATGTTGGCTTTTCGGTAAGCTACCCATTGATTGCTAGCTCTTTGTCGAATAACGTATTCAACGGTTTTCAAGGCGATACAATACAGCTAGTAAGTCCTTTGAATACCTTGGAATATATTCTTCGACTGACTGACTATTTTAGTCGACGTTTGGTCGATAGGATGTATATTAGCTGAACTGCTGCTTGGAAAACCTGTCTTCAAGGGCAAGGAGTGAGCATGACTTCTGTCATACTATCTGTCACTTAACAGCCAACTTTAGCTATGGTTAGCAAATAACGCGTTGCGTAGCATGTATCTTAATTCTTCCTTTCGGTAGTCGACCAGCTGAATAAGGTACTTGATGTACTGGGTACGAGATTGCGCTATTGAATCCCTTAGTGCTCACCCCATGGCGTACAGGCACCCCAGACGAGAAAGTTATCCGCAAAATTGGAAGCGAAAAGGCCAGTACTAAGGAAGTATAGCACAAACAATAGAGGCTGACACTTCCAAGGCTCAAGCATATGTTCGATCGCTGCGATTCAAGAAAACTGTTCCGTTTCGCAAAATACTCCCAGCTGCAGATGCACAAGGTAACTCAAGCACTTTGGAAAGCCAAGGAAGCTACTCATATAAGGAATAGCTCTTGACCTTCTGACAAAAATGCTTGAGTTTGATCCGAGTGATCGTGTAACTGTTCCTCAAGCCCTCGAGCATCCTTGGTTAGCTGCTTACCACGACGAATCCGATGAACCAACATGCCCCAAAAAATTCGAAAAATGGCGGCAGATAGAAGAACTCGAAACATTGGAGGACTTCCGTGTCGCCTTGTGGAACGAGATCGAGGAATATCGTCGAGAAGTCAGAGGCATTTCTCCTGATACTCTAGCTGCAAACACGCCAATGCCACCTGCGAAAGCCGAGACATTACTCACAGAACCTTCCGTTGTTGTAAGGAACGTAGATGAGACAAGCCAGAACGCAAGGAACCTCAAAGTGGAAAGTAGCGTGCGTGAGGACAACCAGTCTGGAGCGCCGGTGGGGCGAGCCTCATCCAGCCCAGAACATTACCTTCGTCAGGGCTCAACGCCGACGGACCCCGTTGTTACATATGCACGACGGTCGAGCATCATGCAGGGTTCGACGTACAATTCACCACTTCTACCCACGCATCCACCAGTGTTTACAGAAGGTCCGACACATGCCGAGCCCCGGCCATTGGGGCCTGGTAGTATCGTCTTCCCGAGTCAGAGTCAGCAAGGTTATGTAGTGCCTGCCCGGTCGCGCACTGGGTCTATGGCAGGAGGTGAGGTCACACGGAAATTATTAAGAACATTGTCTACTGTGTCTATACATGAAAGCACGGAAGGAGCAGTTGGTGGACTAGTAGGCGTTGTACCGGTTGGAGAGTTCATCGCGGAGAGCCAACCTGGAGGAGCTGATGCGCCACCTTCTGAAATGCCCAGAGAATTTGGTATTGACGAGGAGTCGGAAGGAGAGGAGGAGAGGGAAGGAAAATTCCAGCTTTGAGTAGACTCCCGACCGTAGAAAGTTTGTAATCTCTTAACTGAACAATCTATCCTTTAGTGGGTGTATTTGATATTTGATACATAATGAGGTTGATTATTTACTGGCGCGTGGCTAATATCCTTTCTACATGTTATTCATTTGACCAAGAGTACCTTTATCCCTGAGCATAGTTGATAAGACTAGGTACTACCAGCGCCGAATAAACTTACGATCAATGATGTCCAAGTATGCAGTGGTGGCCGGGCTGTCAGGATATTCATCTAAGAAACTTACACCATAGTCTGCGCTCTTTCCTATTCGGGGGTCAAGAGGCACGGTGCCCAACAATTCAATCCCCATATCCTCTGCTAGTTTCTTAGCCCCCCCTGTACTCGGTTTGAATATTTGCGACTTTGTCTTGCAGGAGGGGCACACAAACCCCGACATGTTTTCTACTAGACCTAAAACTCTGATCCCGACTTTTCTGCAAAAGTCGATTTCTCGTCGTACATCCTGTATCGCGACTTCCTGTGGCGTCGTAATGACGATGGCCCCATCTATGCCGCTATCCTTGAGATATTGTACGATGCTAAGATGTTCATCAGAGGTGCCAGGAGGAGTGTCCACGACCAGATAGTCCAAGTCTCCCCAGTCAACATCCTTAAGAAACTGAGATATTAGGCCGTTTTTCTTCGGTCCCCTCCAGATGACCGCATCCCGAGAAGAGGGTAGCATGAAGCCGACCGACATCACTGAAAAATTGTCCTGTACAAATACAGGGGACCACCCCGATGATGATGCATGTACCTGCTCGTTTGCGATACCGAGAATAGTGGGAATTGAGGGTCCACATATATCAACATCCATAATCCCAACCTATGATAATTACTCCAATGAGTCATGTTTGAGTAAGAGTTGTGTGTATTAACTTACTTGAGTACGGTCGTCGGCGGCAAATGCCCAACCCAGCTGAGCGGTGAATGTAGACTTGCCAACCCCGCCTTTTCCTGATAAAACAAGGACCTTCCGTTTAACGCTGGCCATTCTTTCAGTAATGTATGGTACTGAAGGGTCTGGGCCTTTTGGTAGATTGGAAGCACAAGTTTCTTGGTTCGGACAGCCATTACAAGCATCTGACTTGCCTGCCAGTTCGGATTCCGTTCCCTGCGGTCCATTGGTTATTATCTACAGCATATAATGTCAAGTAGAGCATACAGGACAGTGCTCTGGTGCATTTTGTGGTATTGACAGTGGGTTTGGCACCTCCACTGGACGCGGCACCACAATCATATCTGTTGAAGAAACAGGAAGGGCAATGAATAGATCCGAGGTCCGATGTTTTATAAGCAGATCGATTAGTAATCATGGGAATTTGAATTTTTGGATTTCCTTGTAAGGGGGTATCGTGAGTACTTCGAAACGCTTTCGTCCGTGTAGTACCAATAAATGAGCGTACAAAGGCGGGCTGTGGTAGACTACAGATAGTGGGCATCAAAAAAAAGAAAAGGGAACGACTAAGGACTGCACAAAGAATAAGAGACTATATAACTGTACTGTGAGAAATGAAAGGTACATCATGTTTGCTGCCGCACGACCGGAGCGTAGCCATTAGCATTAGGAGACAGGTCAGCATTCGTACCCGTTGATCCCAGATATGAGGATGAGAGGGGTGCTACAGGTGTTCCGTTATTATTGGGTCTAGATGCTGGTGATCCCGACCAGCCCTCCTGTACCCGTGAAAGATTCTGTGAGTTCGGTGTCTGCGAAGTACCATAAGAGGAAGAAGGCTGCTGGTAAGACGCTGTTGGCTGGTAGGACATTGTTGAATTGTTCGACACTGGTGAAGGCCTCATCGTCCGTTCTGACTGAGAGGATCCAATCATCACTGGACGTTCCGTGTTTAGAAGGTTTTGGCCCTGATGGCGAGGAACACCTGCGTTACTTGGACCGTTGGCCAATACCGGTTGCGCGCGTCCATTTGCACCCTTCAACTTCATATAGGTGTCGCACTTCTTCATAAACTCTTTGCCTGGTAGATCTAGCGAATTGGCGAAGTACTCCTGATCTTGAAGTATGGGCAGGAATTCCTGGGGGACAGTAAAGTATTCGTCTTGATTCTCGAGGAGGCTTGTCACGACGCGAAGGGCTCCAAAGGTTTCATCTCGCATGGGGTCCCGGCCACGTGCATAGAGTATGCTAGGACATATCACAGTTGCCAGATTGCCCAAATCCATTTTGCTCCCGGTTTCAGCATCCATATGTGCAAAGGATGCAACCCATTTGAGGAATACAAAAAGAACCTCCATAGTATCACGGTGGCTTTTTGGAAGAATGAGTGACACCATGTGCAAGTACCTACTCCGATCCGAATCCGAAGGAAGTGCTGTAACATCTCGATTAACATATGTGATAGCGTTGTAAGCGATTGATCACATACTCTGAGAAGCAATGAATAACCTATGCAATTTGAAAGTCATAAGAGGATCGGGTAAGTCTCGAAGGAACTTCTTGAGTAATGCGGCAAGCTGGACAGGGTTGTCTTGAGTTAGGTCAACGGATGACGGATCTCGATCAATGGCTTCAGTAAGATCCCTCAACCTTCGAATGTTGCCATTCTTTCGGAAAATTCCCTCGACAGACATGTCTATGGAGAAGACAAAATGAGCGTTGCGCATTTGACCAGTATTAATTACTTGCCCATCTGTTTCATTGCAGAAATTACGTCGTCAATGAAACTTGGCACCCGTAGAGTTTCCCGCGTTGCCCCGAGGAGAGAATCCGAGCCTTCTTTCTCCACCAAAAGATCAAGAGGTATCCCAAAAACGCCTGAACAGATAGAAGTTATCGAGGACATAGAAGTGGGGACTTTACCTACCTTTTTTTTTGACATTTTTCTTATCATTTTTGAACAGCGTCTTCCAGAACCCACTTTTCTTAGGCTCTACTAAGTCCAGTAGCTCATCTAGATCAAGTTGATCTTTGAGTGGCGATTTCGTAAGAGCAAGAACAGCACAGTGTTTAACAAGAGCCAGTTCGAGCGCACTTAGTTCAGCAATATAGGGTATAGAGCTTTCACGCGGTAACGACCGCTGTTGTTCTCGTGCTTGGGCTGCCTCCATGATTTGTGGAATGTCAGCCAGAGTTATTCCATCATCCAACGTTGACAGTGGAGGATTGCCTTCTGCTGGTGAGTTTGGTGCACTCTCATCGACAATCATAATCTCTGTGTTATTCCTCACATAGGATGGGCGCAGTGATTGACTTTGAGCGTTGACATCGGCAAGATTACCTAGATGCGGGGGAGGAGCTCGTTGTGACGGAGGAGGTGAAGAATGTTGTGAACGAGGATGAGGATGTTGGGATGATCCTGGGTGTTGATACTGCACTTGACCCTGTTGACCTTGTTGGTTCGGAGCGATCTGTGGGGTTGGATGATGTTCTTGCTGCCGCTGAGGTTGCAATAAATCAGACGGGTGAACAGTTCTTCCTGTGGGACTCTCCACAATGGTTGACCTTTTGGGTAGCCGCGGTGTCGCAGATAGCTTGCGATCAAGATGAACAGACTTCATACGCATGATGTCAGCGGAGTTGCGGTACGGGTCTGAATCTGAGGGTGACCGAGATTGGTCGTAGGTGGTTGCAACTACATACCAGAGGAAGTACATGATGAATATTTGTGCGGTTGGCGTGAAACCGGGACCTACCTGGGGATAACGGTACGACACCTTGTTTCTTCAAAAGTAGATATAATCGTCGAAGAGCAACATTTAACAAAAAGGCATATTGTTCTAGGCGCTGAACAGGTTGAAAACCACCTCGGCAGCCTCCGTGGGCGTGGTCAGTGCACAAGATGACGGTGGGCACCTCCCCAAAGGAGGTTGTCTCCTTCCTTGAGTCCACTTCATAAACAAAAGCTCCAACATTGGCAGGTGGCCTCCGTGCAGTGGAGAGTTTGGGCACCTGGTCTTTCGAAACTTCTTTACCCTCCTTATCATCGCTTTGTTTAGGTAGGGGCTCTTTTAGGACGGGCACGGCCGCAACCTTTCCACATTGGGCGCATTGGACACAAGTAGAGTGCCATCGCTGATAAGTACCCAATCGTACACAGTCCTCCTCAACTGTAAGGCTGCATTTAACACAGAGATCCGAAGGCGGGTTGCTAGATGATATTTTGGACGAGCCCTCTCTGAATGGGGAGTCTCCAGCGTTTTCCGGAGCCAAACTTCGAAAGCCATACGTTACTGCCTGGGTCCCAAAATTGCCTCCATTGCTGTTTGGAGCCAGAACTTCCCCGTTTTGCCCCTTAATCATTCTCCTTGCAGCTGGATTGGCCCCTTGAACCGCTAAGAGATGAAGTTTATCAAGAAAAGATCCCATAGCCTCCCGCACGCTTTGCTCCCTCTCCAACTTCAAAGCCCCTGTTAGTGCTATCCGTATGAGGATCTTCAAATAATGTGCTAAACCGGTGACCAGAGCAAGAAGTTCTTGTGTCATCCCTATCCGTCGGGACCCGGTTTCCTGTGTGTGGGATAATAAAGTAAATAATTCCACCGTCTTTCGACAGAGCATCCGAGCTTCTCGAACATGGGACATTCCTGTAACGAAAATTTGACGTGTGATGATGTATGAAAACACTGGATATATACCTTTCATGTTTAGACGGGAAAAATGATATTCCAAGTCGTCTATGGTTGCAAAGAGAACCTCGACGTGTAGTATAAATCTCTCCGCCATTCGAACTGCATCCAAGTATTGACCATTGCTAACTTGCCTAAGCATATCAGAAATGCATGCGGCGCTAGATTCTTCAAACGCCGATAGTACGCTTGTGTAAAAATTTGAGTATTGCGCAGCGGCCAGTTAACTTTTTGGTACGCACGTCCATATGCGGTACACTTGCTGTTCCATTCGTACTTGCTTCTCCTTCAAGGATGCTGGAGTCTCACGCTGTTCCTCCTCGATGTATATTGGGTCTTGTACTTCCCCTTCAAGCTCTGCCGAGCTAGTCGGTCTTCGAGAGACAACTTTTACATTCCAGAACTGGAAAATCTCAGAGTTTTGTAGGAGAGTGGAGGAGTTTTAGAAGACCTTGTTAATCATGTAGCATTCCGGATGCCAACATTCGTCCCGCATATTTCGATTGATCTCGACAAACTGTTTCAAGATGGCGCTATTACAACCCGCACACTTTGTCGCAAAACGGGTAGAGTAGTGAAAATGGCAGAACACATCGCCCTCATGCTCGTAATATGAATCTTGGGGTCCAAAGAGCGTTGGGCAAAGGGAACATGTAAAATGCTCAACATGGAACTTCTTATCTGGAGTAAAGGTAAACGGAACATTGAAGTACAAGAAATAACCAAACATACTGCATGCTGTAATGTAACTACCCCGAAGCGCCATATTGCATTTGGCACAAATTAGATTGAGACGCCTAAAGTAGTCGCGTTCGCACAATGGGTGTTGTCGTGCGTCAGATCCCTCTATTGGAAAAAACTTGGAAGCCACAACATCGCCACAGTCCTTGATAAGCCGTGAGTTCAGTCATCATCTTGGAAAGTGTTGGAAGTCGTACCATGCACTTGAAGCAGTTCAAATGGAAGACTGTGCCTAACGCTCTTACGAATGGGCCTTGCATAGCCTTCCCGCATGAAGAGCAGTTACTGTTGAAGTAAGAATATGATTAGGGCGATTACGAACAAAAGCTTGTAGGCAATAGGAACTTCTTACGTCAAATTCAGGCTTGTGGAGGTGGATGAGATTGTAGTGGGTGTTTTGCCTCGAGCAGAGGCGGAAGAAGAGTCGGAGCGGGCGGATGAGAATGAATCAACGCTAGTGCGATGATCCAATGTGTTGGAGTGCCCCGAGGAGGATGAAAGTTTGTTATTTGCAGATTCTGCAGGCGTAGACGGCCTGCTACCTCCGTTAGAGGCAAGAGGAATATGAGGGGGTCGTGGCGAAGATCTAGCATACGAGCCAGAATATCCATCGTGATTGAGATCTTCGCTTCGGGTATGTGGGACGTAGGTGTTAGCTATGAGATTACGATCTGTGTCGAAGCTCTGCAATGTTGACGCCCTAGTTGGGACATTTGGACGGTCCGTAAGACGCGAGCTACCCGTTGCAGAGCCTAGTGGAGGCGTACGAGTCTGCTGAGGCACTTGAGGCTGAAACCTGGTCGACCCGGGATCTTGGGGGAGCTCTGTAGGTGCAGGATGCTGAGCATATTGTTGGCCTGTCAACGGAGCCACAGCTCGAGAATAGTCCTGTGCTTTGCTCATTTCTTTGAGCGTATAAGCCCCTGCGTTTAGCTTGCTGGCGATGGTGAAACCAGGTAGTCAGACAGAGAAGAGGTGAGCGTCGGCAAGCGATACTTGGTTTCCCTCAACGATCGTCACAACCCCATGCACAAAGTGTGACACTTTCGTGACTTCGAACGCTTAGGCTTAGGGACTTGGCCTCCAAAGCTCAAGGACTCAATCCAGAGCGTTGATTGATGCATTCAATTTTGACTCGATAGCAGACATTGGCAATATTCATGTCTGGGTTGACGTGACCGCAACCATGCATAGTGCAAACTCAGAAATGCCAACCGTACACTTTATAACGGCTAATTATAACCACTGTTCGAAAAGCTATTGGATCAGGATACTGAGATACATCAATAATAAGAACGGTGCAAGGTATTTCGACAAGTATCACACAAAAGAAACATCATGAAAGACGCCACGTAGCCAAATAAAGCATAGATCATCATAAAATCATGTCAAATCACCACCATTTGGCGTACTGACCAGGACTAGTCGAAAATCCCGGACTGTCATAAAGCAAGGACCCTCTGCCCTTCCCAAATAGCCCTGCTGGAGAGTCACCCGCGCCCGCACCCATCCGATTTAGTTCTTCGTCCAACAATGCCCCAGGATCATGCGGGTCGAATATAGAGCGCGAGCCAGGCGTTCGGAATGGCGAAAATATACTGCCGCCGGCTGGCGTTCGGAATGGTGAATCGTTCTGATTGGCAGGGAACACCAGACGACGAGGAGTGACAGGCGCCGGCACAGGCATTCCTGAACTGGCTACCCGCTTACGAGGAGTCCTACTTCGGTCTAGTTGCCTACTTAATTCATCCTCATCGTCGCCCTCCGAGTATAGTGCTGCAGGGTTGATGCCTTTCGAAGACAATGGCGTGCGCACAGAAGAGATAGGTAATTGTTGGGTATGCCGGGGCGGTGTGCAGGGTGTGGGTGTCGTCGGGCGTTCGGAATCATTTGATTTCCTCACGGATGGCTTTGATACCTTGCTGAACTGAGATGCAGCCTTGCGATTTAGCGTAGGAGACTCGGGAAGAGGTGGGAATGGTGTCTTCTGATATAGTATGAGTATGTATAGAAGAGGGTCAGATATAAAAATTACATTAAATTTCTTTGCCTCTGAAGTTTTGTTAGCCTTAGAACGTGCCAACAACGATGAATCATCCTCGTCAGATGACGGAGATGTACCGCCAAATCCAAGTTTGATCCCTGGTCGCAGGGTCTTTTCATATGTTTTGGACGTCTTCTTGTTGGATTTTGGCGATCGACCCCAGTGCTTCACTGCGGTAAGTAGAGAGCTTGTATTCTCTTTGGGATGACCTCCGCTGTGTTCATCTCCACCACTGATAGTGATATAATCATCAAGGCAAACTTCTTCGACGACAGGTTTCACGGTTGCCAATTCACTCGATGCCAGGGGGGGGCTCGAAGAACTATGATTCGGAGTAAGTTCAGGAAGACTAGTTGATGAGGAAGACAGCGCAAAGGCGGAACTTTCGTCCGACTGAGATGTACTAGGAGTGACAACGACCGACTCGTCCCCCCCGTGCACCGTGTTCTGTTCGTGCTGTAACCCGACGTCGAGTACTTTCGAAGATGATGAAGATGAAACGATTGAAGAGAGCCTGTGATAACCAACTGCAGCGGGAAGAGGAGGAAATATGACTCCCGCAGGGATTGGCTGACTTTGCACACAGCTCTCATAATAAGGTTGATGGTGTGGCGTTGGGCGGATTGGAGGGAATAAGGGGTGCGCGGATATTGTGGCGGGGAAGTATGATGTCGATACAGATCGACTAGGGGATTGGGCAGGGTAATCCTTCCTAAAGCGCTTAACTTTTCTCGTTTCCGCACCATCCTCTGTATCGGTGCGTTTTCTATTCTTGCCCTGACCTTTCGAACTTCGATCTCGGGCGGCGTTGCTGTTGATGACATCCTTACAGAGGTGCTTTCGAAAACCCCCTCCCTCGAAACACTCTAGATCTTCATCCCATATGGCCCACTGCGTACGTCCAGCAGATCGTTCCCGAGGGACTTTTCGGAAGCAAACAGTTGTACTAAGAACATGCCTAATGCTGTTCATCCATGTTGTCTCGCCACGCTTGAAATGAGGATATACAATTGTGATCCAGTCATATATTTCTTGTAGTGTGAGCCGGTGTTCGGGTGAAGAGAGAATAGCTTGTCCCACCAGTGCGGCGTAGGAGAGATCTGGTTTGCACGAAGAATACGGTCCAGGAGGTAAAGTATATGGCAAACTGTCATATTCTTCCTCGTCCGGAAGGGGGCCCATAGGACCAGGTGACGAGACAAGATTGACGACCGGCCGATGAGGTGTCACGATAGGTGAGGACGCTGGCGGGGGTGAGGACGGGGGTAGAGGGGAGGTTTCAGGTTTTGCGAGAAAACTATACGTCCGTCGGTTCTGGGGTGTCACAGGAAGACTAGAAAAGCTGATCTGTGGGTTTGGGTGAATGTAAGAAGCGTATTGAGGATAGACTGGATATATATGAAGCGACTGTAGCTGTGGTTGTACTGTAGGAGGATACATTGACGTATCGACGCTCACTGTACCTTGTTCCTTGTGGAATGTCAGTCTATTAGACGCTTGAATGCTCTCATATTAGCTTACTTTGCGCGATTTAGAGTGGGACGTGCCGCTTAGCATCGTATGATCTCTGTAATATTTGCTGCGGCGAGGGGTCATAGGCGAGGTAGACGTGTTGTCCGTGTCCTAAAAAAGGCAGAATCGAGATATAAAACTCAAGCCCATAGCGCGTCAATCAATGTCCACGAACCTCAGTGAGTGCACCATCACCACGTTTCTGGGTTTCGTCAGGTAAAGTGGGTGCTTCGACGCGTGAATGCATGAATGAATCGAGGTTCAAGTGACTTTGCGACGCGTTATGGGGTGATGGCGGCAGCGGCGGTAGGGTCAATCTCCCTTGCAGCTCGCGCTCGCGTTCTCGCTCTCGTCTCTCTTTCTTCTCTTTCTTGCTTTGTCGCCGTTGGCGTTCGATGACCATTTCCATGCTGTCAAAATGGCGAAGCGAGTGGCCTGCCTCGACAGGCTCGGATTTTACGGGAGTTATCGGAGGAGTCTCATCTCGGTAGGTGTATGAGCTCGCACGAGACCTTGAACGCGTAAACGAAGACGTTGGACCAATTGACTTAGGAACTGAAGGGACATCGGCGGGTGGATGAGCTTGGGTACTTTTCTTTTCGACGACGCGTTGATTGTTTGCGTTCTCTGCAGTCAGAAATTGGCGCATCTGATCACTACGTTTTTCCAAGTCTTCGCGAGTAATCCCTAAAGTTCTCAGCAGCTGAGAAATGGGAGACTCTTGAGGGTCGGCCATGAGAAGGGTGAGAGCAATACCGTCAACCGACGATTGCACTTAAGGAGTATGATAGCGCAATAAAGTACAAGTAGAATGAGTAAATATGGCGCGAGAAAGAGAGAACTGAAGGCCAGCAGACGAACGGTACAAAATGAATGAATGAGGACGCAAAAAATTCAAGAAAAGGCACGACGCGTCTGAAATTGAGCCATCGGCCATTCCCGAGGCCAACACCTCCCATCAAAATAATATCCCGTTAACCTGACTCGGGTCAAGAGTGGAAGAGCACTACTTAAGATAGATACCAGGTCAATTGGCATTAGGGGTGAAATTCTAGGCAGCAAGGATCAAAAACAAGTAAAGGATATCACGGTGCGCATAGAATTACGCACCCTCTTCATCTAGTAGCGTCTGTTCCTCTAGACAGGCCCAGACAAACTCTATAACAACAAGATGCCGCCGTTTGGGTCTTGAGAACCTCGCTTCAATCTCAATTGAGGAATTAAAACTTAAGCGACGCACTTAGAAGTACGCTTCATCAGCTCGAGACGGCGGCTATCATCACGTTTATCTATAACAACGTGGGTTAACTTGGGCTCGTTGAGCTCCACAACCCTGCCTCCATTCTCTGTAATCTTTTTAGCAATGTTATCAAAGCTGGTATGTTGTCAATGGCAGCAAGCATTTTTCAGATATTTACACTCACCTTTCACTAATTTCCCTTTCATGTTTAGACTTAACAGTCATACCATTTTTAGAGGCGTTATCTGGTGTATCCAGATAAAATGATCTAGACCGTCAATAAGAAATCGTAGGAGTCAATCGTTTATCGAACAGCGCACAAATGCTTAAAAATGAGCGTTTGATCATATTCCATGGCGCTCTCATTCTCGCCCATTTTGATATCCACATCCAGAGACTACCCCCCTTAAGTTTGCGAAGAGAGTAGATCGGAGAGTGCTCACCGTTGATGCCACTTCTAGGACTAGCTCCTCTGCTCCAAGCCAGTCATCATCATCCGCTACATTGGCATCGTCAGAGTCCTCATCAGTCGCTGACTCGGGTTCAACTTTAACATCTTCGTCCGCACGAGGCGCACTGTCTATCTTGAACCACTCCGCAAAGGCGGGATCAACAGCCTCATCAACCTGCTCTTCCTTCACATCAACGATAAGGGGGGGCGACCTCTCAGTTTCCACTAAATGCTTAGGCGTTAGTGGTCTATACTCTTCAGCACCTTGATCTTCCTCAACATAATCGTCGGCAATGAGACGGGCATCAGCTGCACGGAAAAAGTACCTGTGAGCTCTACTTAGCCGCCAGTGCTTTCTTTAGGCAATCCAAGCAGCCCTACCTCTTCGTGAAAGGTGCAAGCCGTCCGAGCCCAATGGAGTCAGTTATCCACTCTGGCTTGAGTACGTCGTAGGTTCCTTTATCAATCAACAACTTAAGGTCATAAGCTGAAGCCCCGTCAATTCAAAATTCAAGAGTAACGTGACGAGCGCCTACGCGTAATACTGCCCCCGTAAACGATGAAGAGCTGTGGCTGCTGAGTTGCGACCTGTGCGCAGGTGCCTCCATTTGTATATATCCTATCAAGAAAAATGACGCAAATGAAAAGAAAAATGGAGATGTGCTCTAACAGTTGCATTATTTCTTTCTTGTCTTGATCACCTGTCCGCGATTTTGGATCGGACATAACCACTGTGCGTTGCATTTAGGATCCAAGTAAATGTGTAAGAAGCGGGCGCACCAAATTTCAGACCATTGAAAAGGTCACTTTCGACCTTCACGTCTTTCAGCTTAGGTCCACGATACTCTGGAAGTATAGTGGCCTAGAATTTGAACATGAGTTTGTGAAAGTACTAGAATGACGCGATGCACACCTTTTTCGCAACTGTCTTACGTTTCTTGGTTGAGACACTGTAGGAAGAAAGGCTCAAACGCCGGATCTCCCGATTCAAATGGTCCCACCTGGTATCACTTTCCATCTTCCGTTTTTTTTCTGACTTCATCGTCTCCAGTATAGCTGAGGAACGGCCGACTTAAGGCAACAAGTTAGAAGGACACATAAAAAATATGGTACCTGTCGCAGTCATGCAGTCTGCAATGTTAAGGTCTTCACGGATAGACAGGGCTCGAGGGAAGCGCATCGTAAAACCCATGTGGTATTGATCTTTACAAGAACTTACAGTCAACAAGTGGTCAAAGAAGAAGCGAGCGGAATGACTGACCAGAGGGAGTAACCTCAGCAGCTTTGACTTTCAAAATGAAAGAGCTGATACTCAAGCTCAGTGAAGATATGAAGCAAATGTGGTAGACTGACTCCTCAGGTTCTAGATACATGTCGCCTTTGTCGTCTTGCCCACGCTTCGCTGTCAATAAAAATTCTGGAGGATGCTTGGGATCCCGAATTTTCCACGGCTTGGACCTAATCCAAGCATAGTCACCGAAAGACAAGCCCGATCCTATCCGAACAAAAGTGCTATATCTAAGCGATATGTCAGCCGTAGAATCGTGGCTTAGGGCACAATTAACGTACTTCGGTTCGTCGTCGTCGTCGTATGTGTGGCGATCATCAAGTACTGCGCATATCAGTGTAGATACCCCACCACTGCGTTTACCGCTACCATAGTTGCCGGCTGTTTGGCTCAGAATACAGCAAAGGACTAGGAGAGAAGGAAGATGCTAACCGACGACCAAAACGTCGACTGTTTCGCCCATGTTATCCTGGCGGCCGTTTATATTGAACATCGATCCTTCTTTTCGTAAGAACTTACCATATACTCAGGCTTGACCTGGGGTGATAAAGGTCACGACTGGCAATACACCCTAGACCTGTATCTCCTACCTTGATCCAATCCATGTTTCTCCCATTGAGTACATATTTTGACAGCGGATGCTTGAGCACAAGGCCTTCACCTCTGGCAGCCATCACGTCATCCATTCGTTCCCGAACATCCTTCGCCGTTTTGCCTGTATATTCAATGCAAAACTCAATACGCCCAGGGATCGCTTTCAAACAGTTTCGCATGTTTTTTTTGCGGAATGAGGTTGACCGGTGGAGGAGAGACTGGCCGTTAAGGTACAAAAGATCAAACACCTTGACTAGTCACACATCAAGAACTAGTTCAAACTTTTCGCAGGGTTACACACAGCATGGTCGAGGATTTTGCATTTTCTTCGACTTGTCTACATGTCAAGTGAGCGACTAAACCTCGCTGACTGACACAGTTTACTGACCTAAAGCTGCCGTCTTCAGCGTTCCAAAAGGAAGATGCCGCTCCGAAACAGGGTCCCAAACCAACATCTCTCCATCGAGGATGATACTGTTTCCAAATATTACTTCAAGATGCTGAATGAAGAATCCAAAACGTACTCGTCGACGCGCGAGTCAAAGGCGTCATTAATGAACGGGGTTAAACTGCCAGTACCGACATGTTTCCCATACAAGTAAGTGTAGTCTTTCCCTTTTCTAGGGCGAGATGTCAACGTCTTATTTATGTAGGATTCACCTCAAAAATCACCAACCTGGAGCAGTAAAAATATTCGTTGCCTCTTTTATGTAGCTGTATCCTCTCGCCATCTAACTTTTCTTCAATAAGAAACTCGGAGCCACCCATCTCCCGAACTGAGTCTTCAATTTTTTTTGTCGGCCTTTTGCACAGCATAGGGGCAAAGGCGTGAAAAAGCTGAACTCCTTTGTTCTATAAATGGTCAACATCGAAGTCCTCATATATATCGACGGAGTTCATACTTCTGCACCCATTCGGTACGACTGGTCCCATAATTCCCATGCAACCTTCTTGAGATCAGAACAGGTATTATAGAGATCTTGAGCATCTGGATGAAACACAGAAAAAACCGTTGTCTCTTTGACAGAGATATTCATGTCTTCGCACCAACTTAGTCGCTTGACAAGCACACTAAGAAACAACATAAACACCTTTCAAAATAATGCGCACAATCCATTTTTGCTCTTCTGGCGTTGAACGGTTGTACACCCGTTGTAGGATTTTAGACTGGACCTCCCTACAATACGTTCAGAAACGTACAATGCCACGAATAGCAAGTCATACTGTTTGCCAATGTTTTTCGATAATTCATCCAAGATGTCGTTCAGGTCGTCGACAGAGAGAGAGCCCTCAATGACCGAGGACCTTTTACTGACGACTTCGTACAAAACTGTCGGAAAATCACCAGATGATATCTGTAATTCAATGTCATTATCATTGACAATTATACCGAAATAAACCGAGTACATCTCGGTCAGTAGGCTTTTTCCAATTCATCAAACGAATTGAATCGGGGTCTTTCGTTCCTAATGGTATTAACTTGATGTACGTTTTTGCCAGATTTTTCTCCTTCAATCCATAAACTGCACGTTCTCTATCCCTCTAGACGAATGGTCAAGTGAAACAGATTTATAGATGTCCCAAGAGCAGCACACACGTACCTGAGGCAGTATCAGCCGCAGAACAGGATATAAGTCAAACCCTTTCTCATGACGCCAATGCTACATACGGCTGTTAACCAGAAAAACGAGAACTACCAGTTATCATACATTGAACCATGCGCCAAGGAGTTTTTTCCTTCGGTCCTGCTTTCTTTCGCCCTGAAGCTTCAAAAACAGTCCGACAAGGATTGAGAATGGTGCGCTGCTCATGTTTCGGGGTGGCGACGGATAGGAAGACGTGTAATCATTGCCACTATCTTGAAGCGGGCGAGGAGGAGAGCTAGGTGCTAAAGATGGCGCTGGAGTTGCTTGCATCATGGTGTATTGAAGTCGTGTTTCAAGATAATCAACAGCGTGGATGTAGGACAAGTGGAGGAAAGCTCGTGACTCGTGGAACCAAACTGGTCAGACGCGTTGTGTTGACTTGTTTGCGTTGTCGACCAATATGGAGGACGAACAAGTCAGCCACAATTTGTCCTTCTCTCCCTAGCACATCATGGTTGATATAAGCCAGTCTTTGATGCTGCGAAGCAAGGTTGAGGATCCCCGAAGAATAGGTTTTTGGAAGGTTGGCAAACAGATAGGATCAGGTGCTTCAGGTATTTATATTCCTTATTGCCCAAATCAGCCAAGACGTTATATTACATCTAGGTCGTGTAAAACTCGCTCGCCACTCTAAATCAGGTCAATTTGCTGCTATCAAGATTATATCTAAACTGTCACTTGGCTCCCGAATCACAATCGCCCGAATGGCTGACGATGCAGAACATACTCAGCTAGCCATCGAAAGGGAGATAGTCGTCATGAAGCTGCTTGACCACCCGAATTTGATGCGTCTATACGATGTTTGGGAAACCTCTACAGAGCTTTATCTTATTCTAGAGTATGTTCAAGGCGGCGAGCTGTTCGACTACCTTTGCAATAATGGCAAACTGCCTGTGCCCGAAGCTCTTCACTATTTCCAACAGATTATTGCTGCGATGGACTATTGCCATAGGTTCAACATTGCGCACAGAGATCTCAAGCCTGAAAATATTCTGCTCGACAAGGACTTTAATGTCAAAATTGCTGACTTCGGGATGGCAGCTTGGCAAGCCAACAACGACGGTCTGCTTCGCACATCTTGTGGGAGCCCTCATTATGCTGCGCCAGAGATAATCTCTGGCAGCCTATACAACGGCTCAGCGTCTGACATCTGGTCCTGTGGCGTTATCCTCTTTGCTCTTCTGGCTGGCAAGCTGCCTTTTGATGACGAAGACTGCGTAGCCCTGCTTAGAAAAGTGAAGACAGGACAATACGATACGCCTCCAGATATGCATCCCTTCGCTCAAGACCTTATTAGCAAAATGCTTACGCTAGACGCGGCGCAGAGGATCACGATGCCAAACATTATGGCCCATCCGTTTTTTAGGCTGTATCCACCCCGAGCACCCACTCGCCAAATTCCCAGTCTGACTGGTAGTACTCGTCTTATCACAGACAAATCTTTGATTGACCCCGATATCTTTGCCAATCTACGGACCCTGTGGCACGGTATGTCTGAGGAGGCGATTGTCGAAAGTCTCACGAATGGTGAGCCCACATTACAGAAGGGAATTTACGACCTTTTGGTCCGGTACCGAGCAAATAATGCGGCCACATACCAAGATGAGGAGGAGAAGATAACCCAGGATCGCCTTGAGAGGAGAAGCAAGAAGACCAAAGCAGCTGCAGTGACAATTCAAGGGCTAGAAAACACCGCAGTAAGCCACTCACCTTCATCACATCCTCCCCGAGACGGCCCCCCAACACCTCGAAGAGCTCTTAGGCAATGCTGTTCTTCTAGTCGATCGTTGGACATACCTACCATTGATTCTGCTCTTCGAGTTCATACACCATCGCCGAATGCTTCACCCGCCCTTGTAGTCTCAAGCTTAGGACCTTTTCCACCATCAACTGTCGAGCTTCAGGATGACAGTATCCGGGCATTTTGCCTAGAGATCACTCAGCATCTGGACGTTTCGCAAACGGATGCCATAGCTGCTCACCAAAACGGTCTATCACCGAACTCAGATGCTACTATGATGACCTTCGCCTATGAGAACTCATTGACGAATGCACTTTCTGACATCAACTTAGGGAAACCCGTAGCTCTCAAAATCGGTGATCGGACTGGAACGAAGCCTTTGAGCGTCAAGCGGAAACCGCGTCGACTGAACCTCGCTGTCGAGGAGAGCGAGAAAGAAAATATAAGCAGAAATGATGACCACCCCATAACTGGTAGAGTGGTCAAACTTATAAACAGGGCTAAAAAATCTCAAGCAAGTCACGGCGAAAATCGTACCCGTGCTCTCCAATCTAAACTCGTCAAGAAAGGCAGGAGCTCGGTCTCACCAGCCATCTCCGATACGTCATCTTCTACCGCGTTATCGGCAGGGCCATTTTCGCTTCCAGCATTCTCATCCTCCCCAAAGCGTTCTTGGCTTGGTAATGTCTTTAATCTCCGGCCGCCACCCCTTAGCCTATTTTCTATCGATGATATTCAGACAACGAGGGACGAGTGCAAACGATTGTTGATGGAGATGCATGTTTGGGTTGTGCTGGAGGACAATGGGCGTTTTGGGATTTTGAAATGTCGACTGAATGAGGTGAAAGAGCCGAGCGGAGTCATGAACCTTTTGAAGTCTGTGAAGTTCCGAGTCGATTTCTATGGGCCTCATATGCACGGTCGAGTAGGCGAAGAGGTGCTCATGGTGTCCTTGGAAGTCACCTACGAAAAGGGGTCAGCAGAAACGTTCAAAGAGGTTTGTAGGAGACTGAAACAGGGGTGGTCTTTGGCTGAAACAACTACGAAAATTGCTGTGGTGAGGGCGGACAGAAAACCTATTGGAATCGGCTTGCAGTTTAGGTTGTAGATGCACTAGAGAGTGTGGTCATGTTATGAAGCGGCTGCCAGATCAACAAGTGGCGTTTATCATAAACTGCAGAAGCATAGTCATTTTGGTGGCCCCGGTACGGCCTCGGGCAAAAACAGCTCGGAATAGTTGTTGTGTTAAACTGGAACTTGAGGTAAAATTACATGAGGTTTTACTCAGTTTGTGGACCAATCGGGTGCAAATATGATAGAGAGGTGGCTATCATTGTTGCGTAAACAACATTGAGTAGGAAACGCCATGTGTTGGGTGACGATCGGTGATTGTTCCAATATGCGAGGATATGAAACGGCATTCGTGATGTCGCTTGACAATAGAAGAGTACTGTGACCACACTAACGCACACATGCCCACCCAAAACCGCATGAAAGACGGAATTAAGAGATGCTTGGTCTGTAATCCGGGGGAACTCGTATTGCGCAGCGGATGATTGAGTAATGACCACGCACCAGAAAACAAGATGCTTAGATGAAGACAAGCCCTTATGATCAAGATTAACAGTACACCAAGAGGCATATAAACTACGACACCATGAATTTCGTAGTGAGGGCTTCAAAGAAGTGGGAGTGGCGCCTCTCTGGAAGTTACGCCATAATCGGAGGAAACCATGGTGTATGTGAATACCTACAGGGCTTCTTAAGTGACATATCTTTATGTGCTTGAGATGTCCTGACACAAAGGCTGACAGAATGGCTGTGGACCTGACTTTCTAGAGACGACTGCCGCCATGCTTTGATCCAGCTCCGAAAGATCCGACAGGCGAGCGGCCGGGAGTACAAAGTAGTCTCAAGACCAAAAAATGACCAAAGTGAGCAGCTTAGGTGTAACTATAACCTTTATCTTGACGTGTGACATACAAGGGAGGAGATCAGAGAGGTTCTGAAGCTTTCAACCTTGTAAACAAAACGATTGGAGGCCTAGAGCGGGGCGGAGGTTGCCGTTATAGTCTCCATAAGACATGTACATGCCCGCTGAGCATGTGTATGCATCTCGTGGCAGATCTAGCATACCTCAAGTGTTCATATGCGTTACCTCACCCCCATGTAACTCGGGATATGGCGTTGATGTATCGCCCCGACATGTTCAAACCGACAAGCGGAGCCAAGAACTCGAAGAGAAGCACTGAGCGTGATATTCTCAAAGTGTTGCTCACATAGCTAGACCGAGATTGCTTCCGGCCACATGGGTCTCAGCACGAGCACCGAGGGGGTCAAGGCTTCGAAGAGTGGCAGACAGATGATGACGTACATTAAGCTGGTATACATGACACAGGATTGTGTAAATCCATTTATGTGATGGATATTGATATATAAAAATCGGCTATAGCACGTATGTATAGCAGCTGGAGGCCTCCATGAGCCTCCACGATGAAGCTCTAACGCAATTGGCGACACCGTGTGCCAGGTGATGGAAGACTCATAAGTATGATTGAGCATGTGCTTTTCGAAGAACACGGTGTCAGAAACAACGTGAAGCGCACAAGCATCCCATGGGGCTTTAGTTGGTTCCAGTGAACAGGAATACGAAAGAGGTTATCGCGCAGCCTTGCAATGAATAAAGGGTATGAGATTCGACGCAGGCAGCCATGTGCAACGAAGACCCTGCGCCCAACCACGTGCCGACAATCACTCCGACCTTTTTAACTTGAGCCAACACACACCACACCCAAGTTCGGCCCACTTTCCACTACAACCACTGCAAGGAGAAAAAGTCTGTGCTTGCCTCATGTAAAGCCTTTTTATGTCCCATTCTAATCCTACAGATCATTAGCCTACATGTCTGAAAAGTTGGACGCGCCTACCCTGTCTACCGATGCTGGCTCAGGCGCCAGGGAGGGTAACACAGGACCTAAGGCTATCATCAAGAATGTCGACATGAGCGAGGAGATGCAGCAGGAGTGTGTGGACATAACCTCAGCTGCCCTGGAAAAATACACGATCGAGAAGGATATTGCTGCCCAGATCAAGAAAGAACTTGATCGACTACATAGCGCGACATGGCATGTCGTCGTCGGGAAGAACTTTGGCAGCTATGTTACTCACGGTACGTAACCTGACTCAGACCGGTTTCTGGCGTAAAACGACGCGTCCACTGCTTTGAGTTAATTCCAATGGTCACTTTGTCTGTGCTAATAACGTCTTCAGAAACTAAACACTTCATATACTTCTATGTTGGTTCTCTCGCATTCCTCATTTGGAAGACATAGATGTCAACTCTATCGGTTATCAGGGGGGGAGGGGGAGTGTTCACGAAAGGCTATGCAGGTGGGGTTATAGTCAGTTCTGCAGCTGGGTCGTCGTGTCCAATAATTCGTCAATTGAAGTCATCAGTTACTACTCTAGCCACCTGTTCTACCTGTTTAGGGAAATTTTCCGACTACATATTCTTTGCTTTCACATGAAAAGATTGCCTAAGAAATAGAGGGATAGCATTGCGGTATAATATTACAAGTATTAGTCGGTATAGTCTGATTAGAAATGTGCTATATGTATTCATGACGAAGATACCACACCAGTTATCTTCGCCTATCATCCTGGCCGCGTCCTAGAAGTTTGTGGGACTACACCCAAACTCTCAACGTAGTGAAGGCCCATCCTGAGCTCATCGAGATTCTCGCCCTTTGTGGTCGCGTCCTTCATTTCACCTTTCCACACCTGGGCAGTCTGGCTGACGATCCTTTTGCTTGGCGAGAGTTCGTCTGGTAGTCCAGGCGAGGAAATCGTCTGACGAGGAACAGGAACACGCGACGCACTGGTGAAGGGGACTAGCCGGGGACGAGTAAGAGTACATTCTGTAGTTACAGGGTTTGTGATGTGGGGCGTTCTGGTACTGCACTTGCTACTGCAGATGCTCATCGATCTAGGTCTGGTACATTCCACGACTTCCGCCGTACTGGTATTAGATGCTTTTGACCTTGGGCGTACCTGCCTTCCATCATAGAAATGCACTTGGAAAGGCGGTCGCGGGGGTGCAAAATCGGCTCGTCGTCTCGGGATGGAGTGGTCAGCAGTAGACGCTGAGGGAGAGTTTGTCATCATGGTACTACCTGGATGGCTCGGAAGACCAGGCTCATCAAAGGGGTTTGTATGGCAGCGAACGACAGCGATTGCTTCTCCGCGGACTTGGGTGGTTGTCGATGCATGCGGAATTGGCTGGCCTATTATTGGGCGTTGTCGAGAAACCTTACGCCTACCACTCACGACACGTACTGTCTCCCTCAACTGCCTGAAGAACTCCCGCTTGCGCATGACACCACGACTCGTATTACTAGTTGGGCTACCCTGAGACTGACTCCGTTCGGAAACACGTCGAAGCCCAAGATCGAGATATTCCTCCATCTCTTGAATACCGCCTGGTGTGTTGTAAGTCTTTTCCAGGGAGTTAGGGTTGCCATTTGACGGCTCATGCGCGCAATTCTTGTCCAGTCCAACGCCGTACCAGTTTTTATCCTGGTCACTCCATACGTTCCTCCCCTCTTCACCACCTATTGCAGTGTCTTCAACTCTTGCACAGCGGCGAGCAGTAGCGAGAATACCTCCAAATACACAGAGCCCCCCAATAACGCCAAATGTGATACCTAGACCCAAGATAAGTTTTGGATGCGCCGTCGCGGAAGAGCTAAGCGGACGAAAGCCTGTTTTCGTATGTTCCGGTGGCGCGAAAACAATCGGCAAGCTAGCATGCGACACTGAATGAGTGACCTGAGATTCAACAGTAAAGGTGACCGTTATCCGAGTAGCAAAGAAATCTGAAGGGACAGTGCCCGCCAACTCCCCGCTGCTAGGTCTATATTCAAGCCAGTTTTCTATACCAATATCGTGAGGCTCAAATAAAACTGAGACGCTGATAGGGTCGCGTTCCGTAACGGTTAAAAATCCTTGTTTAATGTTGAAAGAGATGGTACCCCCTTGAGTGCCCTGTATAGGCGGTAGAGTAGCTGCAGAAAAATAGGAAGGTCCAGTGGTCAGGTAGATCGATGCTTCAATGGACTGATTGAACGCAGTTCTGATATTCGCACGCAGGGGTGGACTTTCTCCAAGAACAAAAGTATTGTTCCCTGGGTAGCCAGATAATGTCCGAGTTTCGACATTATATTTCAACCAGTTTCCGTATTCTGAGGTGTCAATAGCTAATGCGACGATTTCGCTCGACTGAATACCTTCGCCATCTATCAGGATGCCCGAAAAGTCCTCCGGGGAAGAGAATGTATGGGTGAAAGGAGCATCCTTTGTGACATTGATGGACGGAAGCGTTTCAGTCGCTTTTGAAAGTTCATGCTCTGCTATAATCAAGTCGAAGGGCACTGTAGAAGCTGAATACCCCTCTTGATCTGAGACGTACAAAGAAAGGGGAACAACTTCAGGCTGGCGTAGCATAGATTCATTTGGCACGACTCCGTTGACTGTTAGAGCGATAGGGTCAAACGCCATCCACTTGGGAAGAGGAGAGCCATCCCGCCGTCGCGCATCGTAGTGCAAGTTCGTATCAGATATGAAGGTCTCATATTCAAAGCCAATACTAAATGACCACCGGGGATGAAGACGAAGAGCAGGATTTCCGGTTAATAATGCAGAATAATGTGATATGATAAAAACCGAGGATAGTGACGCTGAGGGCTTGGAAAATTGCTGCGAGACAGGCAGGTTTACAGTGGGTTCTGAGCTTGAAGACACACATAGAGTAAAGGTCGAAGATACACTGCTATCCGATGAATCCTGGGCAGTCAAAGTGATCCTAGGATATCCTTCGTCCTCTACAGATGGCGTGCCAGAGAAAGTCAGGGTTCCAGGGTCAAAAGAGAGCCATGGCGGTAAAGCAGATGTTGAGTAAGTTATGTCGCCATCGGCTGATTCAATGGTTTGAGGAGAGAGCGACCAAGAGTAAGGCTTGTTCACTCGTGCGATAAGCGGGAGTTGTTTATTTGGAGGTTGTGTCGCTGTCAGACGTGAATTTGCGGTCAGAGCTAGAGCCAAAAATGTCAAAAGAACGGCGAGCATAGTGTTTAGTGGCGAGAAGGTGTTCGTCTTTGGCTGCGCGACGAGTCGGCCAGCGAGCTCACAAGAAAGTAGAAAAGAAGAGAAGTGTGTTATTGTCACTTGTTGACATTCCATGACTGTCCATGGGCCACAGAGCTCAGCGTTCAAGATATATGTCAATTCCATTCGCAACCCAAATTCTGGCAGTAGAAGCAACATATTCTAAGAAAGAGTAGAAAGGTGGATGGCGTTTTAGGACAGTAAGATAAAAACTAGAAAAGTAATGCGAAGTGAAGGCAAGATGGACAATTAAGCACCCGGCAGGAAAATCCCTAGGCCTGAAGCCTGAACCTTTGCGGGGTCCTCAGCATTCACTGCCTTAATTAATTCAATAAGCTCGCTCCGAACATCATCGCCAACTTGCTCTGGCTTGCTCGGATCCAAGACGTGTCCGAAGGCTTGTAGGAGGTGATCTAGGAATGGGTAGAGTGCGGCCCCATTTGTCCTGAAGAGGTGGAATATAGCACGGAAGACAGGGCCATTCTCAAGGTAGTCGTTTCCTAGGGGTAAGGCGGTAACGAATGTTGGGAGGACCTGGTCAAGGGGGATGGCGGTAGTGTTGCGGACAATCAAACGTCCAACAGCCCCTGCCGCATTGTCTTTGGCGTTGAGTTCGGCGGGCGAGGAGTCAGACGAAATATTGAATAATGGTCGGAGAGCAGCGAGGAGGTGAGGGTACTGTGGAGAAAGGTCGACTTCACTATTTTCAACAAGCTGGCCAACAGCAAATGCGGCGTTGCTCTGTACTTCGGCGTCGGGGTCGCCCAGAGCACGGTGGAAGAGCTCAAGAAGAGGTTCGGTAGTCGGCGTGATAGCGCTCTTCATCCCCGCAATGATCTCAGCAAGGCATCCAATTGAAGACGACCGGTCACTCAAAGAACGACTCTTTTTCTGGATGGCTAATTCAGGATGGGTACTTGTAGCGAAGTGAATCGGCTTACGTAGTATTTCGCAATAAGTGGGAAAAACTTGTCGAAGGCGGGAGCGAAATCACCTCCGAGGACGTTGGCCAGAGAAGATACGAGATCACCTGCAGATGAGATCAAGACAGAATCTAGTTCAGCTGAATCTTCGGGTGCCTCCTCGTCCTCATCTTGATCAGGGTCTTGTTGACAGAAAGCTTTTTGCTCCAAGATCTGAATGGCAATGTTACAGAGGTTCCCAAGGTCTAGTCGGTTTGATGAGCCGCCTTGCGTGTACAAGTACAAGGAGGAACTCACGGCCTTCAATGAAAGCAGGACCGATTTTGTTGATGGTTTCTGCAAGACCAACACACAGAGCTGACGCCACCGATCTAGATTAACCAAGTTGTGTTCAGCAAAAGCAGGAAGTGCCCGATAAAAGGCCATGGATATTTTCGTAGCCAGCGTAATGCCTCAAGACGTAAATCAGGACTAGAAACCTACTTGTTATCTTCAGTCTCATACATATCCAACAAGGGATTTAATGTATGTCCAACAAGTTCCTTGACGCTAGAGCTCAAGGGAACAGTCTGACGAATAGTCAGTCATACAAGCGCACTACCTCCATCATGAATGACATACCACAACTGAACCAGGTGTCCATTCCTGGGGTTCACTTAGATCGTAGAAAGTCCTGACAGTTTCTAGGAGGGAATCTGTTGCACTCTTTCGGATGCCTTCGTAGTAATGGGTGAGCAATTCAACCAGCTCAAGAGCGCACGGCTCTACGTAGGGGAAGAAATGCGCCTTGCAGGCGGCAAAAACAGTTCCAATCGTGTCGGCAGCGATTTCTTTTTCGACGGCGATTGCACTGTTCACATCAAGCATTTTATCAAGATCGATGTCATCTACTTCAACAGAATTGACACCAGCGTCCCCGTCAGAGATTGTGATAGCGTTGGAAGGTGACGATCCTGACGCAAAAGCCGAAGTAGCTTCAGCAACGGAAACTGCCAAGATGTCAGTGAAAGCATCACAACTGCAGAGGCTGTATCATCTCACAGGAAGATTCTCCACCGTGCTCATCCTGTTTACAGCTAGCCAGTAGGGCCGGGACAACGTTGGGAAGATAGGGAGCGAACTCCTCCCCGAAAACCCGTGCCATGACACCAAAGAAGAGGAAGCTGCATTCTCTAAGCCGGGCACTGCCCATCTCGATTCCTTGGAAGGCCTGTTTCATCATTTCAGGGAAATAAGGCCTGAACACATCTTTGCCGACCGCTTCAGCGAAAGTTCCAATGGCATCCATGGTAATACCACGAAGTTCAATCTCCTCCCCTTCACCTGTAAGAAGGAGAAAGTGCTGAAGGTGAGCCATAGTGGGTCCAAAATAAGGGAGGAAGCCAGTTTTAGAAGCATGCGCAGCGCTACCAATGGCTCCAGTAACAACAGCTTTAACAGGGAGAGGCGCAGTCTCAAGTAGACCAGCCAGACGTTCCATGATGAGAGCGAGATACTGGTCGATAGTGTCGTGAAGTATTTCAAGGAGAGCATCTAGAGCAGTGCAGGCAGATCTTTGTGTTTCATTATCGTTCATCAGGTTCATGATGCCCTACAAAAACGTTCTTAATGGTGATTCGTAAAGGCTAGAGCCCGTAGGACTTACAGGTATAAGAACAGAATGTTTCGCAGCGCAATCATCTTCAAGCCATTCACAAAGACAACTGACGGCCACACATGTTGCCTTCCGAACTGTAGCATCACCATCGCCGAGACCAGCCTCGATGATAGGCCAGACTTTGTCCATCAAGGGAGTCATGTACTCGCTGCAACCTTCAACGCAGACGCCAAGGGCGAGCATCGCACCACGGCGGTTTTTGGGATCAGGAGAAGAGAAATAATGCGTGATTAGGGTACGTAGAGCGGGGAAGACTTGGGTTGGGGGTAAATTAGTTGCAAGACCATCAATGATACGCAAGGCGGACTAGAGGGGTTTGAGCTTCATTGGTTGTACCATGATAAGATAAGTGTGCTTACGCGAGAAGGAGTGTCGTCGTCAAGATCTTCAGGTTCATCCTCGGTAGTGATGGGCATGAGACCTTCGAGGATGGCAGGAGCCAGATTGTGACCTTGAACTTTAGATTTTTTGCTGTCACAGAGAGTCAGCAATATGAAAAGCAATTTGAACGATATACTTACTACTGGACGGTCCAATTAAGCGCATTGAGCGCAAGCACACGAAGCTCGCCCTGGAATGTTCGATTGCCACCACAAGTAAGGAGGAATTGTGCTAACTCGGGGATATGTTTACCCAGGATTGGCACTTCCTACGATAAACGTGAAGTGAAGGCTGGCAGTCAATTGACAAAGTCTCTTACCAGAATCAGGAGTGTCTCTAGGACATCAAATAGCTGTCGTGCGCCGGTCTCGTTACCACTTTCGACACTCTGTCCGATGACTTGTATCATGGCGGGTAGAAGGGCTTGGAATGATGCCTGAATACAGCATTGGACTTGATAGCAACATTGTTGTAAAACACTCTTACAAGGTCCCGTTTTTGATCCGAATCTATGTATTGGGCGATTACCCCAAGAGCCCTTGAAACGTGCGTTATGAACTGGGGCCTTGAAGCAGTTTATGGAGATGAGATACCTAACAGTTGTGATCCGAACCTCGGTGCTTGCTGGATCGGCCAATAACTGCTCGAATAGTTTGAAGAAGCTCTGGAGATGATCTTGAAATCCTTCAACGATAGTTTCTAGGACGGTGAACAGGATATAAACGCCAACTTCACGGTGTGCGACCTCTAGCGATGTGCAGGTCTGATGAAGGAAAGGCAGTAGTTGACTCCATGTTCCTAAAGGTATTTCGATCGTAGCGATTGCAGCGACTACGCGAGCAGCCGAGTGCCGGACTAGGTTACTGCACACACAAAGGCGATTAGAAAAGAATCTTGAATGCAGCTGATTTTATGTAGATCGCGCTTACTCGGGTTCAGCGATGATGAGCTCTGGAAGTTTTGATTTCATTTGTTCGCGTTCCGATTGAGGAAGTAGTGTCCATAGATTACCACTATTTTGTGCAACGCGCTTTCGCAGTTCAACAGCTGCTAATTGCCGCGCCTGTCCGTTCGCATATATAAGGAGGTCTCCGATACTGATATATGCAATACTCACAGCTTGTTCTGGTGAACTCGCCATGATACTCGCGAGGGCAGGTATGCATGTCGGGTTTTTATAGTATTCCTGATTTAAAGTTGCGGTTGCCTAGTATCGCGACGATAAACTTATGAGAATATGCGCGCCATGAGATGGTTGGTTATGCTCACGGTTTTGACATGGGTTGTGTCATTAGAGGTTGTTTGTAGGAGCAGATCATGCAACACTTGTATGTAATTTGGCTTAACGGAAAAGAAAAAAAGAAACAGTTTTAATTAAAACTGCAGAAGCGTACTCCGGGGAAATCAAGGACTTACATCCATGAAGAAAGGCGTAAGACGAAGGGAAAGGAAAGAAGTAGATGAGGGAAGGTGGGTAAGATTGTATTAGCAGACTTATCAGCAAGCCACAAATTTTTTGTTCGGAGTTAGCCGATTATATCGTCTCATCCTCATTGTGACTTGATCACTGATTATAATTAGCGACCCAAGTTCAAGTTCATCGGATGCAGGTATCATGGTCCTTTCTTGGTACAAGGTAGCAATAGCTACTCTATTGTTTCTAGTTAGGAGCGGCGGAGGTGGCCACGTATAATCGCTATCGTTATGCACGCATCCTAATTATCCTCTGTGTGTGCCTCCCAATCACTCTTTCAAACAAATACCGGCCTTGTCGACCTTGCATTCTTTCCAAAAAAAAGCCAGCTGATGAGAAACGAACGCTCCAACAGGTGTGGATTAATAGCTGACTTCTCGCCGTTTGCCACTTGATCTTGCAGTCAGCATGCAGGCGGCCAGGATAACTGTGGTAATAAGCCCCAACAACAAATTATCAGCAATCGGGTCTCAGACATTATTGAGGTGTACCATAGCATTGTGGCCTCGTCGCTCCTACTAATCGTCTTTCATGCCAGCTGGCTTTGTGAGGGGTTGGCATTGACTAAACACGACCTATTGATGACCCCAACCTTCGAGGCCACATTGCCAAAGTCCGTCCTATATAATCCTTTTTGACTATTATCAAACTTGCGGTCACATGTCGTTCAGTCTCTTGAACAATACACAACAACAACAAATAGCCTTCATTAATGCTCACCTTGCGACGAGGTCCACATCTAGCACTGCGCACTTTGGTGTCCAGCGGATCGCATAGGTTGCTGAGCACTAAGGCGCCAGCTGCTGCTATTAAAAGAGGTCTTTATTCCACCGTTTTTGTTATTTCAACTGGTCTTTTCGCTGTATACTACTTCGATGCACGCTCGGCGCTGCATCGGTATGTGATAACCCCGGCTCTTCGACATACACTAGATGCAGAGACAGGTCACAAGCTCGCGTTGAAGGTTTTAAAGAGTGGTTTAGGCCCAAGAGATCCTTGTTCCGATGATGAACGCTTGAAGTCGCAGGTATCTACTAATATTCCAGTCTTCCGCCTTTTATTTACCAACATCTCGCTATTAAGCTCTGGGGACAGGTTATCTCGAACCCGATTGGGCTTGCAGCAGGATTTGACAAGGATGGAGAGGCTATCGATGGTATGCATTACTTCCGTGACGCCTCCATATACCACCGAACACACCCTTGTCACAGGGCTCTTCAGCCTCGGGTTTAGCTGGGTTGAGATAGGTAGCGTCACTCCAAAGCCTCAGGTAAGCATATGTTCCGAGACCAGGTGGTCGACAAGACATAATCATTTGCGCTTAGCCAGGAAATAGTCGTCCCCGCGTCTTCCATCTCTTAGAAGATTCCGGCCTTATCAATAGATATGGCTTCCCTTCGCAAGGTCATACATCTGTTCTCTCGCGACTTCGTGCTCGTATTTCTCCATTCCAACACACATCCGAAACGGCCGGGCTACGTCCTGGATCTGTGCTAGCAGTCAATCTTGGCAAGAACAAAGAGTCGCCAGCAGACTCTATCGATGATTTTGTTGCAGGTGTCAGAGTTTTTGGACCTTACTCCGACGTCTTAGTTGTCAACATCTCTAGTCCAAACACGCCCGGGCTAAGGTAGGTCTATCAAAACAAGGAATAACGCGTGCTCTCATAATTTACTACAGGGGACTTCAAAATCGCGACCTATTAGAAATTTTACTTCGCGGCGTGACGAAAGCTCGAGACGAGCTTCCAGTTTCTGACCTAACATCCCGACGACCAAAGCTGGTGCTCAAGCTCTCTCCTGACCTGGACGAAGTGCAGATAGCTGAAATGGCGGAAGTCATTAGGAAAAGCACTATTGACGGTGTTATTGTAAGCAATACAACAACTCAACGGCCTGAGCATCTTATATCCCGTAAGTGCTTGTTCATATGCAAATTTTCTGTACCTAAAGCAAATTGCTTAGCCAATAAAAGTGAAGTTGGTGGTTTATCCGGAACACCCGTCAAACGGCATTCTTTGAAAGCCTTGCGGACATTTCGCTCTCACCTACCCGCCTCGATCTCCTTGATTGGATGTGGTGGCATTTTTACGGGTTCAGACGCCCTGGAATATGCTAAGGCTGGCGCTTCACTAGTCCAAGTGTACACTGGGTTTGGTTATGATGGTGCTGGATCATGTCGGCGAATCAAAGACGAACTATCAGAAGAACTAGAGAAAGAGGGCACTACCTGGACTCACGTTGTGAAGAAAGCCGTGGCTGAACTGAGCCTGAAACAAGCCGCCAAGGATGAAACAATTGGTGGAAATGAAGGGACCATCAGTCAACTAATATCAGAAGCTCAGAGGCTACAGGTGTTACTAGATAAGTTAGAGACGAAGATGGACCTTGGGGCTTAAGCTTAAGATAGGATAGCACAACCATCAATAGCACACAAGCAGTGACAAATACCGATGACAACTAACGTACGAGCCGTACACCCCTGTCATACACTCCATGTTTGTGTAAAGCCCATTGCCGCCTTAATGTCGCCTTCAAACCTAGCCTAGATTGCATGGTCGACTCTCCCCTCAGCCTACTCGTGTCAAGCCCACATATCCCCGTCTGTTCCACAACTAATAGGATGTCGGCCTCGATCCAGCAACAAGAGAACAAGAGCTCTGCAGACCATCAGACCCCTACGGAGGACTACAAGTCTGATGCTACGCTGGAACCGGCACCTTCCAAACAGCATCCCAACCTGTGGTTCGAAGATGGCAGTGTGGTGTTACGTGTACAACACACACTATTCAAAGTCCATATGTCCCTCTTGTCGCGCCACTCAAAGTTCTTCGAGGATATGTTCTCGGTACCTCACCTGGAACCCCAGCAAGGTGTCGTCATAGACGGGATTCCAATCATTGATCTATACGACGCAGTAGAAGATGTTGCTAATCTTCTGGCTGCAATTTATGACGGACCGTATGTATTTTCTTCCGTTGAAACCTATCATGTTTCAGGAGCATTGATTCTAATATCCTATGAAGGGTCTTTGGTAACAACGATCAGGATGACTTCCACATGGTCTCGGGTATTCTCCGACTGGCGACAAAGTATACCTTCGATACCTTGCGATCAAAAGCACTCGCTCATCTAAGCATTGCATGGCCTTCAGATCTCAAGGCTTGGGATGCAAGAGAAGACTTGGCACGATCGCACGAGACAGACTCGTTTCCTACCACGAGACATCGCTTCCCTCACCCTATTGTAAGGGCAACTAGTTTATTCTAGCTAACCAGAAGCTGATCCACCCTTAGGCAATCATTAACCTCGCACACGAAATTGACGCGCCTTCTCTCTTACCTGCCGCGTTCTATGACTTGTCTCGGTATCCCTATAGCCAGATACTTGAACCTACAGAAGATGATCTGTCATATTGGCCTCTACCCCCCACTCAACCCAACCTTTTACTCTTAGATCTTCAGAGACTTTGTCTTGGTAAAGAAGCCAGTCAACATGCGATCACTACTCTCATAACGGCCTTGGGCAGTAGCCAAAGCGTACGACCCGCCCAGTTGTCTAACTGCCGTAAAAGGACTTCTGGTAGTATCTGCGTATCCGCCGCAGCTTGTCGTAAAGATTTTTCAGAATTAGTTAACTTGGCCACGCAGCACTACCTATTTGATCGCGAGCGAGGTTTCTGCGATCCTCTCTATGTTGCAGAGGAATTAGGGCAGCTCAAAAGTGCCGAGTTCTCGGAATGCAAGGCTTGTGCCCGGTCTTTAGAAACTTGGGCTACGAGGGAAAGAGAGAGATTATGGAAGTCAATGCCGATATGGTTTAGACTTGATTACGCATGGAATACACCTCCATAGGATTTACCAATCACCTGTCCAAGCGCAAGCGTTCACTGGTGACCAGTGGCCGAATTTACGACGACCTGCAACAATAATTTACCGACCTGTCCGTATTCTTGTAGCACCCTAGATTCCACATCACTTCTACTGCCAAAGTAGATGAGAAACACTAGCATAAAACTATCTTATTTATACGGAGCTGGGGTGAAATGAACCTCTTATCATGCATCACTTGTGGCGAAGATAGCGATGTAGACTATTTGAATGTAAATCATTGGTATCAAATTCGGGGGTGGGCTTGGAGCCACGATAGCGAAAACAGTAAGCTAAATCACACAAGACAGTGGTAAAGCGTGCCTAGTAATAGTTTCCCAACTTGCCGTCGTTGCTATTGCTAATGCAGTGGTTGTTGACGAAACCGCCTATGTATCAGCGAGCGGGGTGAATGGTCATGTGGATGATGGTCTCAACAGCATTTTCCCACTACGCCCATGTTCTGAAAATGGAAGCTCAACATTTACTGGCCTTCCTGTCTCCTGGGTAACCAGCCATCCCGAGCCAGTATGGCTGCATTGCATTTGCGGATAGATCACAGGAGCAGGTGGAGCACAAGAAGAATGGATACATAAGCAGTGGTGGTGGTTGATTTTCTCTCAACCACCTCTTCCTTCTCCCCTTGCATTCTCTCCACTTCATTTTGCGGCCGGGCGCTCGCGTACTTTCCTTTACAAGGTCACTTTCTCAGTCAACATCTAGCTTCCAACCCTTCCTGTTCACTTTCTTTCGCTTGTTCAAATCCTAAGATGGTCCAACTATCACTGGTCGTTCTCGGTCTAATTACCTCAGCCGTACAGGGAGTGCCTTTAAACAAGCGCATTGCCCAGACTATTTCGGCTGCTACAGTGACATGGGAGAAGGCCTGTGTACGTCACTTCATTAAGGCTTGTCGTTCTACCCCTGAATGACAAACAATAGACTGCGGCTGGCGGAGGCCAACAATGCAACCCTGTTTCCGTGACAGCATTCAGCACACTTCTTGCTGCACCAGGGCCCTGTGAGCAGCAGAATGCGGCCGATCAAATGATTGATTTGGCAAAACAGTTGGGAAATGACGCCGAAATGATTCGCCTTACTCAGATATTCGCGCAACAACCGCGCAACACAGTCAGTTCATCCTTTTCACGAAGAGAGTTATGGCACCTTATGGATTGTTGCCCCATCTAGCCCACGTCCCAGAGTGTTCCGTATTGTCAACGGGCACCCAAAAATGCGGAACTCAACGGCTTGTTCCAATGTCAGTTCGCGGGTGCCAATCCAACAGTGTTTGTTGGTGGGGTTGCTGTGGGACAGCCTGGAACTATCCCCTTCGGCAAGAATGCTCCTTTAGATCCCCCTGGATCTTGTCTTGCTAACTCGGATGGTCCAATCGCTGATGGATCCCAGCTTGTTGACATTGCCCAGAATCCTGGTGTTGGCGGAAGCAATGGCGGCGGTTCAGGTGACACACTTCCAGCGCCCCCGAAGACTACGATTAGTGCATCCACTCCTCCCCCATCTAGCACCAGCAATCCTGTTCTCGCCCCTCCAAATACTAGTGCCGGGGATTTCAAGCTCAAGAACGGCCAAGATGCTCAAGCGCTGAACGCAGGGTTTTCCACTCTAAATGCACAGTCGAGCTGTAATTCTGGAGACCAGGCGTGTATTGGAGGCAATGCGTTTGCCCAGTGTGTCAACGGCAAATTTGTGACAACTCGATGCGCTTCTTCTCTTGGTTGCTTCGCCCTACCACTTGTGAACTCTCCCGGAACGTCGATTACTTGTACTACTGAGGCCGATGCTGCAGCTCGTATCGCTGCATCTGGTGCCACTGGTGGTATAACTGGATCTGGTAATGCCTCTGCTCCTTCAGCAGCTCCCGCCCCTCCAAAGCCTGCTAGTGGACAGACACTCGCTTCATCCGCCCCCGCCGGTGGTGATTTCAAACTCCAGAACGGGAAGGATGCACAAGCGCTCAATGTCAAATTTGCTAGCCTTACGAAAGACTCTCCTTGCACAGGTAAGGCTTTCGAGCAAATTTGTCAGCCAGACATTATAATTCAATATATGTGTCATAGCTGGTGATCAGGCTTGCATAGGGACAGGATTTGCTCAGTGCGTTAATGGCAAATTCGTTGTGACCTCCTGTGCAGCTACGCTTACCTGCGCCGCTCTTCCTCTTGTCAACAAACCTGGTACATCCATCACTTGTACTACTTCAGCCGACGCTGCAGCTCGCATAAAAGCGACTGGTGCTTGACGAAGAAGATTCACTGACAAATTTCACAGCATATTCTCTGCTCATCACTCATTCATTTTACGTACTTCAATAAGCGCCACCAAGTGTGGCGACAATCGGTTTTCAGTTGTATCGAATACAATGATAATGCAATCACATGTAGTAGTATAAAGATAATGAAACTTGACATTTTCTAGTAGTGTTTTCATGATTTCGACTACGCGAGCTGTTCACGTGAGTGGCCACAGTACTTGTTAATTGCGATCCTTTTCCCCTTTCCCATCGACCTCTCAGCTTTATATCTAGCAGTGACGAGCCAACGCAGTTTACTTACTCATTCCTGGCATGATTACGATACTCTGTCTTGTTACACATACGCCGACGAACAGGAAACAGGTCAATTGGCCCGTCTAACGAAGACCAGTACAAATTGCCGCACCACAGCGACTAATTGCTCGACATCCCAGTCTGGCCTCGAGTCTGTCACCACTGGCTAGGGTTTAGTGTTTAGTTATTTTTGCATCAGCTGTCGCGAAAGGAAATAGCAGAAAATCATACCGCAATGGTGACATATATCCTGGGATGTTTCACGGAGCTCCAAACCCAGTTCATTGCCTAGTTCAGTAACTGGACGCGTGTTCGTATGTTTCGATAAACAGCTCAGTGTCTACGTGCATGTCGTTAGATGTGGTCCGTCGTTTCCAAAGTAACCCTGTCCGAGTCCGAAGTCCCACAGGCTAGGACTGGCACGGTTTTATATCAAGCTATTGATGGTCATGTCATTGCTCATGTGGTCGACGATGGAAGAGTTATAGGTTCTTGATGTTGACGACCTGAAAACATGCCAGTCTATCGTCAAAAGGTTTCTATTCGTTGGGGATCATCTATGGAGATTTGAACAAGTACAACTTCAATCCAGGACGACTTTCCATTGGCCTTGAGAATGCTAGATAGAACGGAAGCAAAGGAGCCATACAGGAGAATTTTGCAAGCTTGACTGAACAGCTGACGGGACACGGGCCATCCGGAGTGTTTTTGCCGATACATATATCTTTATGAACACAACAGCTTGAATGGACCCTGAATCAGTTGATTCTTTGAAGCATGTTATTGATCAGGAGGACGCGCTTTCTTTTAACGCTGACTTGACTTGAATGTCAACCCATCAGCCCACCGACTCGGGGCAGCCATCCAAGTGGTTGCAGGTGCTGACCAGTTGTGGTTCTATACTACCCTCTCTACTCTCGCCGCTTTTCACCATACAACCATTCATGCCACGTCAGATCATCAACGATAATGACGTTTGGTCTTTTTTGTTTGCCATGTGGGCAGCACCGACATCTTTCTCTAGACACTGCTCTCGTGTATTCCAGGCGGCCCTACTCTGGTTTCTGCCCGCATCCACATTCCGCTACTACCAGCTATGGATATTCACAGCCATATTACGAATGGCTGTCGGTCATCTCTTGACTAGGAGCGTGGGGTGGGCGCTTCCACAGTTCTTCAGCCATTGGGCATTGTACGAAACAGTTGGAGGTTATGGACCATCCATCACTATCTATATCATCCTTACAGGAAACCCAGAAAGGATGAAATGTCTACCTAAACGGCTGCACGATGGAGGGTTCGTTTCCCCATTTGTCCCAGTGTATTGCTCTGCTGGCTGGACGATGCACCTTGGATCTATGGTGTCGCCATTCTAGGAGCAGGGGCAGTTGCTTTGGGATTTTGGACATGTCGTATGTTAACAAACAAAAAGTGTCCACGTTACTAAACGGTCAAAGTTCTATGCTCTCACCCAAGTTGAAAGCGATAATTGGATCTGTACTGCTGGCACTAATCCTTATATCATTCCCCCACAAGCTACGAAATAGAATGGCTACGTTAGTGCCCAGAGACATGCCTACGTTGCCATCATCCTCCTCGCCTTTTATGGAGATACTCATCCTCTCATTTCCACGTCCTGATGTGAATGCATCTGCGCATGTCATGACCTCCACAATTAACTCCTTCATCCCATATCTCAACTCTGATGTTGTCTTCTCTGTATTCACTCATTCCACCTCCCACAAAGCATTCGAAGACGTGCGCTTTCAATTCGCCTCCACTAATGTGACGTTCTACGTGGATACGGATACACATCCTGGTTTCCGTCCAGGTCAATACTTACATATTGCCGAGGCATTCCGTTGGACTCTAGAACGCTTGGTGAAGGCTGAATGGGTGATGCTTGTCGAAGATGACTTCCCGCTTTGCGGCAGTGACAGTGACGGGGGTTGGGACGCAGTCAAAAGGGTGATGCAAACTTTGGAAAGCTCTCGATCGTTGGAAGACAATGGCTTAGAAAGACAGGGCGGTTTTGTTGGTACTGGTGGCAGTTGTGAAGCTAAGCATCTTGGTTACCAGCATGTATTGACCTGTGATTGGCAGCGGATTGATAATCCACCAGTCAACACTCCCTGTACTTATGCTCCTGGTGCGCACGTACGCTGAGACCGTCTCGAAGCTGGCCCCTGGAACTGTAGGCCGCCCGATGTCATCATGCAAGACTGTTCACTCGGCGTTGATCCACTATGTCCTCAGCGTCACGGGGGTGGCGGGTTGGTAATAACATCAAGACTGATCATGGACCATATATATATTGGCGGGATGGTAACCACCAACCCAAATAAGGCACTCAACAAGGACAAGTGGAGATGCGCATGGCGACACCCATTCCATGGAAATCATCAGGTGTAAGTTGTTGTGGTATAATAGTGCGTCATCTGTGACGCTTCTGCCTTGGGACGAATGAACGAACATTGTTGTTCGTCTTTCAAATATCCTGATCAGGGTTCAAATTTCCAACGTTCAAGAGGGCAATGTTTGAAACTTTTCAGAAATGTATATGGATACAAGCACATAGTATGAGAGTAAGCAATATAAATATACAGTAAATGTAGTGTTAAATATGATAGCGATACACAGGAATGGGTAATTAATACACGGCGAAGGCCTTGGCGATTCTTTCTCTGTGGCTTCGTATAAGTAACCCGACGACTTGTTGCAAAAATACGAGGAACTTACATAGTATTACGATCTTGAAGCATTTCATGAGCAAGCTGTCGGCTTTCTTTGGTACTCGGATGAGATGAAGCTGAGAAAATGTTAATAAAATGGTCCGAGCGCGAATAAAAGGGAGACATGCTCCAAACTCACACCGAGTGAGGCTTGCGATACCTGTTGAATTTGTTCGTTGAGTATTGGGTTCAGGGAGCGATCCTTCAAGAGCCTAAACATGTCGGGTGTAAGGATCATGTCAAGTGCCAGGAGGGTTTCTTTAGTACTTGCCTGAGGCATTGAAGCAACTGCGTAAGATGAGCCTGGCATACCGATATCAAGGTAAGAATCCAACTATGTAGAATGTAGTAGGATTGGGGCTTGAATAAATAAATGGTTGTGAGATACCGCCCACTTTATATATTCAAGCCAAAAGAGTGCCCCGGTAGTTCGGGTCAATCACTCCAATGCGGTGATGGGCATGACGGAGATTGTAGTAATGGCATGTACATGTGCTCTGGTCCTACAATGAGGGAATTTGTCGCGTTTTACTTTTACTTTTACACGGTAGTTTCGGATTGAAGCTGTCTAACAGTACACAATGCAGCGAAAGGTTACTTCGGGTATAAACCCCGCCGAGTGGACCATTCATAGCCAAGTCTGGCCCAACTCATAGCCAAGTCTGGCCCAACTAACTCCTATTCTTGCCTATTCGCTGGCCCCTCGACCAGGCTTCTATTCGAATATTCATAGCCAAGTCTGGCCCAACTAACTCCTATTCTTGCCTATTCGCTGGCCCCTCGACCAGGCTTCTATTCGAATATATTAGTGCTACGTCGCAGGGGCTCTGTTTTTACTTCATCCTTCTTCACTCCTGCATTGCTATCACCATGGGTCTATTGCCTTGTAGCCTATCTTACTTGACGCTCACCCCCCGGCGCGTTCAACTACCGATAGACGTTGTGCCGCAATCCGTCCCGAAAAGTGCGTTGTAAGTGCGAAAGAAATAATTATCTGTCCCTCAAAGTTCTCTCATACCAGGACTTAGGAGTGTTCCCACATTCAACGGCCACGCTTCCAAGGGCCGTCGATGGAAACATATATCTTTCCTTGCTTTCCGGGGCCCAAGCTCTGTTGTTGCTGGAAAATGACCCACTTGATACAAAGGTCCGGGCTTGGGTGGGGTTTCATAGCAAGAAACAAAAACTTGAAAGGGGTGATATTTCGGACATGCTAGTGACAAGCATCATATGCGCGGATCAGAGTTGGAATAGACTGTAGCCGGGTTTTTTGAAAAATTATCATTCCCTAGTATGGAAAATGGTATAATGGTATTAGTATACATGTTTCAGTCCGATGTGTTGTCCATTCACAAGAAGGTATGGCTACGAAAAAGTACAATGCGGAGAGAATCCAAGGTGGTAGCTAACGAAGGCTGCAGATGAAAGACCGAAGGACTTAGAGACTTCGATGATTGATAAACTAGAAAGGGGGTGATTCTGAGCCTGTTGGCGGCGTAGAGGGCGCGCTGGTATTGAACATCGCCTTGAGAGTCATCTCGCTACGCTTTTGGCGAACTCGTTCCGCCTCCTCGGCCCCTCCGGTCATCCTCAACTTCTTTGAACCGACAAATTCGGAGAGCTCAGAGTGCAAGTCGTCGGACCGGGCTGCCAGTTCTTTCTGCCGATTCTTCTGGTTGGCCTCGATTGCTTTCATACGTTTGTCGGGGTCAATCGCAGCCCCACGAATCTCGAGCATTACGTTACTGAGTCCGTCACCATCTCCGGGAGGCGGAGGGTTGAAGCTTCGACTACGCAGTCCGTTTCGCGCTTTGATGGCGCCATTGACTCCCGGTCCGCGAAGAGAGATGATTTTTTCGATATGTCCGTACACTTCGACCGCGGCCTTATGATCCTCTAGCAGATCGTTCAAAAACTCCTCCTGATGCGTTAGGAACTGTTGCTCCTCTACAATGTTCTGCAATTCCTCCTCCCACGTCTTCTTCCACATCGGTTTGAAAGTCTTGATGTGTTCTTTCAAGCTCTCAAGCTCCTTGGATACAGAACTAATGTCCTTCTTAATACTTTTCACATACTGTTCCTTGGGGGTGATTTGTCTCTTTGTGACATCGTCCTTGATAGTCTCGACAATGTCCAACAGCCTTTCCACCTCAGTCAGTACGGTTTGGCTACGTGTGTCAAGTTTCTTTTTGCCCGAGTCGATGTAGGCTCTTGCGCCTCCAACATTTGTATTGGCAAGCTGCTTCACGGACTGTGTCTGAGTACGGAGTGTCCCAAGGGAATCCTTAGTTTGTTTCATGAACTCGGTATAGAGCTGGCGCATAATGGCTAGATCACGACGCAAGTTCTGGACCTCGTCAAATTGTGTCTTGAGATCCGTGACAACACGACTTGTATAATCCGAGAGCACAGACCCTCCAGTCATTTGCGGTTGAAGGGTCTGGCCAGTTATCTGCGGCTGCATGTAGGAGAAGCCTTGGGGTGAGGTGCCTTGGTGCGAATGAAAAAGCGAAGGGGACGCGTCACTTGTGAAGTGTGATAGGCGTTTGGCAACTTGTTGTAATTGGCGATCGGTGGGGCGGTTTGGGAGCGGCGTGCTCTCCGCAAGGGGTTCTGCAGCAAGAAGCATAGGATGACGACTGGTAGCTGCCACAGCGGTCTTCAAGTCCATGATGTCGCTTGACAAGCTAGAAATCTTAGAGTCTATGTGTTGCTTGATTTGGTCGAGCGCTATAGAGACGGGTTCCAATTTATTTGACAGATGAGAATATAATAGCCGCTTACGCTCGATGTTAAGAGACAGAAGACACTTCTCTTTGACCTCGTCCGTATCCTCCAGCTCATATTGAACACCACTTGATGGGTCACGGATGTATATCGCTGGGAAATTGTCTTGACCAGGACTGTAGGAGAACTTGTCCACAAATAAAACACGCAAGGAGGCAAATGATATGCCAGACTCAACGATAGTTTTCTTGACTTCTCGCCCAACCTGTAGAAACACTGTCATCTTGGAAGGATCAGCTGAAGCCTCCGCAAGGGCTGCATCACCCCCTTCAATAGCTGAGGGAGCTTCCGGTGATCTTGGAAGTCTCGGGACAGGAGGTGTCGCTTTGTTCGTCTCGGGTGTCAAACCTCTCGACTTTGACGACCGCGACTTGCCACTCCCTTCACGCTTCACCGAGGCCTGTGGTTCTTCGTCATCCACCTCTGTGAGTACATCTAGTTCCCCTGGCGTTAGGGCTGATGACACAGCCAAAGATCGCCTATTTGGGTGGGCGCCACGGGCAGAACGTGGTGCGCTAGACCCGCCAGTCATCTTCGTAATATTGAAAGTTGAAAAACGCTTGGAGGCGCGCCGTTCTAGCACATCGCTCTTTTTCAAGGCAGCGAGCGAATTTGCTACGGCAGGTGCGACTTCGGGAGGAGGTGTATCACGGGTTGGTGATATCGATCCATCGTTGATATTAGGACTCGAGGGCTCGACCACAACAGGAGGCGGCGCGACAGGTTTGTCTACTAAGGAGTACCTTTTGACACTAGCGGGAACAGTAGAAGGCGGGGGAGGTTTCGGCGTGTCATCAGGTTGTGGATTAGTTGGCGGATCCGGTGTAAGCATTCTGTTAGACGAGGAGGGAGAAGTCAGTTCTGACATCTGACTTGGATGACTTTGATTCGTTTGCGTTTCATCTGGAAGACCAGGGTTCTCTGACTGAGGTGTTGATTGTGGTGTCTCCATAATAGATGGGGCGAAGCCGCCAACAAATCTTCCATTTTCACTGGAAGCAACGGATTGTGCGGAATCTTTCCGCTTCCCCGACGAGGGTCTGCTTCTCCGTGACATGTGCTCGCGGTCGGGTCTTTCTCCATCGACTGGCACTCTTGATGATGATGGCTTCCTTCTGGAAGCCCGGTCCCCCTGAGAGGAACGACTGTCGGTCCTTTCGTGACCATTCCCTGACTGCTCTGATCGACGGTGGTCACTGACCATCCTCCGGTATATAGACTGTTTCCCTCGCAGGCCCGTTAGTAAATCTGTGATGATATGCCGCACAGTTGGTAGGTATATCTCAAGATTTTGGGGTGTGGCATCCTCAGCGAGGCATTGTTCAAGCACATTGCGTAGTTCATCAGGTACTCTCATAAGTTCACTTGTATACACGGTCAAAATGCGAGAAATAGCCAGGATAATGATATAATACAAACCTCATATCAATGTTGAAGACTGCAAAAGCAGCTACTGCCGCGTTGAAATCGTTCCCGAGGCGAACATATACGTCGCTGACGTGGTTCTCGTCCTTTTTCAATGTGCTCCATAGTGTCAAGGACTCGAGGAGTTCCTTGATTGAAACCAGTAGCCGTGTTACTGCTGATTCGACGGCAGGCTCAGGTCATTTGAGTCAGCTTTTACAAGGGGTCATGATAACTAGAGTCCAGAGGGCACACCTGTGGTTCACGACGCGAGCCTCGTTCACTGCGTCCAGCTGAAGATGTTGATGGGGCTGTCTGATAATCGTGTCGAGAAGTATGCTGACCGCCATTGGATCTTGACGACATTGGAGATGGAATGGAATAAGAAAAAGAAACGAAAGCAGAGCTCTCAGAGGGTTATCACAAGGGAAAGGGATACAGTGCACCTAATTGTTTACTACACGTGTGAAAGGTTGGCGTTGGCTTAAAATAATTACCATATAAGTCTATAATTACCGAAGCATATAACACGCCGTTCATTGTAACTTTTGGCCGTTTATGATACATTTTGTGGAAAAGCTCGCCTGGCCTGTCTGGTCATGAATGGCCAAGACCCAACCTGCCTTGTGCGAAGTATAGTATACTCTAAATAGTGGTACAATATTAAAATAAATACTTCCAGGTAGCCATCTTAATTGCCCAAGGCCCCCTTTCCAGTCAAAATCATATCATTCACTATTTCGTCTTTTTCAGTTCGCTTATAGGTCCGGATGGTCTCCCCGTAATCGTATATGTCATATACACTGAATCGACGGTCGAATCTTGAAAGTATATGAGTCTCTGCGCGACACAGATCATGTAACCTCCTTACCCAATTTTCCCGTAGCCAGAATAGGATCTGCCAGTTCTTTGAATAAAAGCCCACTTGAAGAAACAAAACCAAAAAAAAAATACACACCCGCCACCACCAAAACAGTGCCAAACGCCCTTCACTCGTCGACAGTTTTCAGTAACTGTTATGCGAAATTCATTTCAGTGAGATCAAACATAGCTACAAGCATGATAAGACTAACCGTGACAGTGGCCATTCCCGATTACCTTGACTTCTGAAGCGTTACCCTTGCCAACGTGGTCACTTTCTGGAGCTTGCAAAATGGCTTTCTCGAAAAAGCCATCATTAGACTTTGCACTACCAGGACCTTCTAAGTCATGAGTGCCAAGATCCAAGGGTTTGTGTGTCCGGGGATCGACATCAGCTTTCGTATAAGCTTCTGGTCTTGGATCATCCTCTATGTGATCGTGGTCGACGAGATTTGGGCGACAAACTTACAAAGGTATATGAAAGAACATCAATGCATTGGGTTTCGCCAATCGCCTAGTATCTGGCGTGATTTGCTCTTGTCGGCCCTTCCATGCATTAGCAATATCTTTCCCATCGTCAGGCGTAAATGGTCGTTCTATCGGTTTGATAGCACCTAGGAGCTTTTAGATAAGAATATGATTTCTAGACAGAAGACACGAGAACATACTAGACTGTTGCAAAAACCAATTGATTTGGCTCTATAGCAATTCTTCAGCAGAGATTCACGGAGTGTGAGAAAAAGGTTGACCTCTCGAATCCAGTCGTACGCTGTCGGGACGAACCCGAAGAAACTAAAATATCCTTTGGCATAGGCGCCAGAGTCGAGAAAGTACAGAGTCAAGAGGTGCATCTTCGAACTATGTTGCAGAAGATAGACCTTTGAGTTACCAAGGCTATAGAGAGATGGAGAGAACTCACGCATCCGCGCTCTTTACTTTCAACACGTAGTTTCCTACGCCGTGAACATCCTTTGGACCCCTATCAACGAGACTGTAAGGAAGCCCCTTCATCATCAGAAGCTGCTCTTCCTTCGAAGCACCGATCTCCCCGTCGTGATTTCCAAATACAGCAGCCCATGGAATGTTCCTTTCTGTCACTGCCTTAGCAAACTTTGCTAGAACAGACTTAGGGTCCCACGAAGTCCCTTGCCCATTCAGTTGATCACCAGAAAACACGACGAGGTCTGGCTTCTCAGCTGCTAAGACTTTCCCAAGAAGCGTGCTGGTGAGATTATCCGAATGAACGCATGGCTCTCGGTCAGTATCACGACAGACACCTTGGGCAACAGAGTAATGAAGGTCGGCGACTTGTAAAATTTTGAATCTACCATCACGGGAGAAATGCAGAGGTGGCGCACGCGGCGGGACTGGATGGAGCAGTTTAAGTTCAGTACGAGAGATAGTCATATCACACGTAGCTTACTTTTTACACCACGCCGATATGTAATCCAAGTAGCCTCAAGCCTGCCCTTCTCGGGGGTGGTGGGCGGTTCAAGCTTCTCGAACCCATACCATGGCACATCTTCTCCATACATGACATCTAACTCAGTGATAATATGGGAACGCTCCTCAGAACTCATATCAGCAGCGGTTTTTCCAGTGCGATACCAAAGGTAAAGAGGTGCTGCCCGAAAAACGCCAGACCTGAGGGATATGGTGACTTTGTGCCAGTTACCAGCAGGCGATGGCTCTTCCTTTTCCGGGAGTAGTTGTATATCCGTAATGAGATTAATGTCCTGCCGCCTCGTACGCCGATAAAACACATTCTATGTTACACTGATGCATCAATATGAGGCTTTGAATTATGCTAGTGGCGTCATACCAAGTAAGGTGCGGTGTAGCCTCGTTCGAGGTTCAGGTCTCGCTTGACACGCACCCACTTCCCCTTAATTGCGTCCTCTTCACTTGTAGAGTCCGGGGCACACAAACCTTCGCCCAACGACGGATCAATATAACAGCGTGTGATAGTGATCTCGGATACTGTTCAAGGTCTCCGTCAGCCAAAAGGAGTATGAGCTTCAAGTTGAACGCACGGCCAGTAGAGTGGGGCAGCAATGGTGCCCACACATCTAATGGAAAACTGGAGGAATCCATTTTATCTTCGGAAGAAGTGACGTTCCACCAGTCCACAGCAGGCTTTTCGTTGCCAGCATTTGTCCCAGAGACAGATGAATTGTTACTGACGGCGTTTTGCGCATCGTTTGGCATCGAAACTACTTCCCAAGCTTGCCAGCCGAGCTTCTGAATCGACCCAGGTCCGAGATTTGGTTGGTATAAGATAAATATCCAAGTCAGAAGGAACGAGAAGCCGACAACCACCGTGACGGGCGCACACACAGACCTGCATGCACGCAAGCACCTCATACAGCTACTGGCCATGGCTGGCCCTGTCGCTAAAGAGCTAAAGTACAAACAATGTGTGTGCAAGACTCAAGTTCACAGACTGTAGGATTCGTGGTTGACACGCCACATGTACAGGTCACGTGAGAAGAAATTTCTCAGCTTCGTTTGGCCAGGCGGTTCCTTGAACGTAGCGCAAGACATGCAGCCTATTGCATTCGTCGCTAGGCGGCTTTATTCAACAAAACCTCCAACAGTACTATCCGACGCAGCTCGGTTAGCTAGAACTACATCCACTCCCCTTGCTGTTCGTCTGCGCCGCAGAAAAAGATTTGGTCCCGTACCACCTGGTTCATCCGACTCAACGCCAGAAGGCCTTACACCGACTGAACTTGCACGCTACAAACGACATAAGGCACTAGGAACCCTTGAAGAGGCAGATGGGGAACCAGTAACAGAAGCTGAATGGGTTGAGCGATTGAACCAAAAGAGGTCTCGTTTGCGCGGTATAAAGACAACGGAACGTAACGGAGTGACGGAAACAGAGGTTTTGGGTCGACGCGTTTACCTCCCAAATATTATCATTAGGATGGTGCGCAACAACACGCCGAAAGGCGAGCCTTACAACCCTTATGAAGCCACCTTCCGCATACCCAAATCTGTTACCAAGACAGACTTGCGTTCGTATCTCCTCGCAATTTATGGCGTCAAGGTGACCTACATTCGTACGGATAACTACATCGCGCCAGTACCAGCTGTGCGCCAGAGGAGGCGCGAGACGTTTAAGACGTACAAACGTGCCGTTGTTGGTCTAGTTGACCCTTTTTACTACCCGCTTCGACTTGAAGACATGCCGGCAGAAGAACGAGTTAAACGAGAAGAATGGATTGAACAGACGTTCCAGATCCAGGCCCATCGTGCCATGCAAAAGTATGAATTGTTAAGACTTACCAAGGGTCAGGCAAAGGGATGGAGTTTCAAGGAGCCATTTGCGACTAAGCGTTCTCATATCTTGCGACTGGTTGCGGAAAGGCGGGAAAAGCGAGAGGGTCTCATTACCGAGCAGGCACGGGCGTGGAAAGAGATGCGGGAGAAGGGCGAGCCGATTACACTGGAAAATTTGAAGTTGTCTAGCACAACATCGGCTTCCAAGGATAGTACAAATTGATTTCTATCTGTGAATTTTTTTATTGTCAGAATTTGGATACTCAAGCCTTCAACGCCGCTTTGAAATTATGCCCAACTTGAAGCTCAAGCTTGTCAAGACTATTTCTGGTGTTCAAGCTCAAGTCGACAACGCAAAAATTCTATTGTACTACGCGTTAATTTGATCACATGATCGCGCTCTGTTTAACCCTGCGAAAGCCAGGTCGTCTCTTTCTTTCTTTTCGTATTCCATGAGCTCGTACTACGTGTCCTACTCCCCGCCTTCCTCGCCGTCCTTGTACGTAGACTCCTCTTCCCCTCCTTCCTCTCCAGCATACACCCTTGAACATAACGATGACGATGATATCCCTCCCATCTCCCTCGTTCATCCCTTCGCTGCTTCAGCCAAGTCAAACTGGCATCCCCCCAGCTATGAGAAAAAACGCCCAATCTCACCTGCCACTATGGGTGCCTTGCAGAAAAAGGCAAAACACGATCATATAGGAGAACCTTCATTGCAATCATCCCCCATAGACGACACCTTCCCCGACACTCGCATGAAAGAACTGACAGAAGAGGAGGACATATGGGACAGGGCCAGTACCAGAATGGTAGACGAAGGTCACGGTGCGGTAACCCTTGAGTCAGTGTATCAATACATCACACCACTAGACCTATCCTAATGTGAGAGTGTCAGCAATCAAAATCTAACGCATATACCAGAAGCTTTTATCGATGACTTAGCCAAGTTTTACGCGCCACCAGAAGGCAACGAAATCTTCAATTCGACGGCACGATTGTACCATGGTCATTCCAACAGACCTCTCAATCGTGTCGTGACAGTACCCACCATGAGTGCTGAAAGATCTATGCAACGGACTCATAGTGCTGCTATAATGTCTTTCGGACTCCCGAGAGACAAAATTCAGCTATTCCTGTCTTTGAACAAGATATCCTTTCTTCCACTTTCTCTCCTTACCTTGCAAAACTTGAGGGTCCTATCTCTTCGTAAGTGTTTCAACAGAGCTCACTGGGTTATTTACTTACATCTTGTCCAGGAATGAACAAGATCAGGTATATACCGCCCGAGATAGTCGGTTTGAAGGGTCTTGAGGATCTTAATATTTCTCAGAACCTAATCGAACACCTGCCTGCTGAAATGCTCCAGATGTCTCTAAAATCTTTGCAAGTCCACCCCAATCCCTTCCAGTCTCCCACCTCCGACGATGGTGCTTGGCCGGACCTCAGGCGCCGTCCTGTATCGGTTACTAACCACACAATGCCCACGAGGGTACCGCTTCTAGCCGAATTACTTCTCCGCGTTCTTCTATCACCGTCTTCCCCAGCACAATCGTCGGACACAATCCTTGAGACTTATTATGACGTCCCGCTACCAGAAGCTCCTGCTAGCCCATTAGACCCTCGTACTTCTGGCAAAGTCCATTTCCGCTATTCACTGCCCACGCACCTACGAAAGATTTTTGACGTGTGCCTTCCAGGCTCTGTCTATTCCGAAGATGAGCCAGCCAGAGAGATTCTACTCTCAGTTGATAAAGCTTCCGCAGTAGCAGGCCTCGGGCTATGCCCGTCGCCGAAACACCAACAATTAGGGACTCCAAGGGTTTTTGTACGTCAAGCAGAAGAACGTATGTCTTGGGAAAAGGTAGTTGCTGGCGTAGACGTGGGAGGGTCCATACCCCTTCTTTGGCGTGGGTGTCAAAGAGGTTGCTTGGACTTCTTGGAGCCGCTTGCAAGGGAGACGCCATCTGCAAAGAATGTTCCAAGCTTCGAAACTGATAGCATGGATGTAGAACAAGAACCCGAAGACATTGTTCAGGCCATACAATTGAACATGCTAAGCTCGCCTAGTTTTGATTTTGATGACTAAAAGCTTCCTTCGTCATCTTCTTGCACTACCTTATCTTATCGCTCAGCGCTCATCACTCTGTACAATACTGCAACACCACAAAATGTACATGTTGGGAACGAGGTTTAGTATATTGGGACTCTAGTACTATACAATCAAAACTAATATCTGATTGGGTCTCTGTACATATAATTACAGTATGTCACGGTGATTGAATATGACTATGTGTCTTCTTCTTGTGTACACCTAGATGTCTTGTCAGTTGATCAGGTCTTGCAAAGGACTTGCTACATCCAGGCTCCGTACAGCTGTATGGACGTGCTCCAGTATGAGTACGTAACTAGAATCAATTCCTGTCAGTTGGACTCTCAGAGTATGGTTGGATACAAACATGTTTTGAGAGGTTAGAAGACTCAGCAAACGCCCTAGGAGAATAAATGAGTGAACCTGGCAATTGAATTGATGAAAGTATATTTACTTTTCGCAGAATTTGCACTTGAACGGCTTTTGACCGTTGTGAATACGCTTGTGAATCGTGAGTGCACCCGTGATCGCGAACGTCTTCCCACATCCTGGATAATCGCAAGTATAGGGTTCTAGAGAACTCCGTTAGAATGAAAATAGGAAACTGACGATGGACGCCTACTTTCTTGAGTGTGTCGACGCATGTGTTGTTGCAAGGTAGCCGCCTCGGAGAAATACTGATGACATGTGTTGCATTGAAATGGACGATGTCCAGTATGACTCTATTCGATAGATACGTCGTCAACAGTTGTTTGAAAGAGACATGTGAAGAGAATGAATTACTTGTAAATGCCTGCATATTTTTTGCTTGCTAGAGAAGCCATTATCACCGTTGCGATTGCATCCCTTCCAGAAGCACTCATACTGGGCCTTTCCACCCCCGATATGCACATCGGTTATATGCGTCGTTAAATCATCACATTTCCCAAATGAGAGCCCGCAAGTTTGCCAATCACATGTGTATGCGCATCCGTCAATTGATGAATCATCCGACGAGGTGGGTGAGAAATGGACAGACATGGCAGAGGTTTGTGAAGATGTGCTTGCGTTGTCTACGATCATGTTTGAGCCTGGTGTATCATCATGCAAACCGAGGTGTTCGTTCAGTAGATGATTGGCGAGGTAGTTCAATAGTTCGTCGACTTGGTTACCGGGCGGTAAATGGGTTGAAGAATCAGGTAAGAGATGGCTGCTGCAGTCGCGCCATTGACAGGCTAGTTGAAAAGCATCCGGGTAAACGTCCGATGGGCTCGTATGCTGAGCTGGACTTGAAGGTAATCGTAAATGCTCAAGGTTGACATGTCCAACAAGCTCTGCCATAGAAGTAAAACTCGCCTGACAAATTCCCCACATACAAGTCATTAATTCTGGATGTGGATTATGAGGTGGCAGGGAGAAATATGAGGTTATAGATGGGGAAAGCGGGGGCGTGGGTTGGATGGGTTCATCTCTAGGAGTGTTGGAGATTGTCTCTACGAGGCCTATCGAGTTTGCCGCGTGGTAGCCAGGTATAGTTCCAGACTCTGTACATGAGCACAAAGGCTTCTCAGGGGACGGGTCCCATGAAGATGAGGTGTTTGAGATTTGGTCAAAGCTCGGGTAGGGGTGATAATTTGTGCAGCACTGAAACTGCATGTGAAACGGCTATTCAACAAAGCATCCTAACGTCGCCTAACATTACATACTCACCAATTCGTCAAAGCCAACACAGTCGTTGCAATGGCTAGCGCCATCGCAGACGAAGTCACAAGGTACGTCGTCGGTTCCGTGGCACTGATTTACTTCGCTATGGTCTGGATTGTTGCAAGCAATGATTATACATCTGTCAGTGCACTGGGAGGTTATCTCGGCCGACGGATAGAGTGTCTCGATGCAAGTTTCGCAAGTAGCCACCCCTGGAGAAGGTATCGGGGATAGACTTCTTGTTTGACTGAAGGCAACTTGGGACGGATAAAGTTGTGTATGCATTTTCTGAGTGCTCTTGATATTTTCAATCGAGGCCTGCAGAGTTCTGCCCACTGTCGACTGCTTTGGAGGTTCAAAGGCTTGTGCCACTCACGCGATGATCGGAGACTGGGAAGGTCCTCATGAATCTTGATTACATAATGATTTTAAACCATGTGACCAGCCATTCAAGTACATACCTGTCGGCGTTATTGCACTTAGAAATACAATCTAGCTATGCACATATGGTAACTTCGGTTGAGCCTAAATGCTTCAGTTGATATATTTCTGGTAGTGGCAGAACTCAAACTTTCGCCAAGGGTAACCCTTCAGGCCCAGGTTTCAAATCTGCCAATGGGGTTGTAGGTTGTGCTGGTAGGGAAACAGATAAACCACCTGTCCTCCTCGTTGGTATCACAATCCCTAGATTGCTTACGGTTCAACCAACCCATCAGACTCTAAATGTATTGATTCGTACCCAAAGATTTCACAGCGTCATAGCCCTTCAGCCTTGATTTGTGACATTCGGGGTTGACAGAGGTTCCTTCGTCAAGGGCAACATAGTCGATCATCTTATCCTTGATGAATTGCAAGTCCATTATCCATGGTGCTTCCATGAGAACTTCATCCACCCATCGACAATGCCTCATAACTTCACACCTTTCGACATGTTGGGATAATGCCGTATGTCCATACATTTGCAGCTGCTCGTCTGAATACACCCCAACGATGAGGTGAACTGAGGGGAACGAGAGTTTGGCCTGTCGGAGCTGGAGTGCATGCCTGAAGGTCACAGGATACATGGATTGACATGAGACAAATGTTTCAATGATATCGGAAAATGAGGAACCTTGTATTGAACATATCGAAAATGCCATCCACATATACCCGTTTTGTCTTCTCGTTTACATACGACGGGTAAGTAGGAGTACCATCGAGAGCCTGACGAACATAAGCCTGAATAGCTTTGGCTGTCCACGATACTGCGTCAAACTTTTCTTGGGCCGCCTGCGATGGAGCTGGTTCATGGACAGTTTGTGCTGGAATATGCCCAAAGTCCGCTGTGCTTGACTCGAGTGACCGTTGGCCGGGGTTTGATACAATGTCGTATTCTTCGTCGCTGAGGGCGGCTGACACGTCCATGGTGGATGGGAATTGGGGTTAAGGACCTCGAGGCCATCGTAGGTGTTTAAAGTTGAGAAGCAAGCAGGTGACTTGGCCACCCTTGATGCATTGATGAATATATACGTACCTTGGCAAGACGCACGCACATTGATACATAATATCCCTTCAACTATCAACCAATGGGCACAACACTACATAAATGTTGGCACGACAAGTAATATATAGGCGTTTTAGCAGTACGCCACGCATGAATCTATGTAATTGTATAAGGGGACCTTCCTGCGCGTGCGTCATCGATACACGCGCGACTAACTCACTTCCGACGACCGTCAAGATATTAAATCACTATACATATCTCATAGACCAAGCCATTCATTATCAAATGCCATGTACTCATATTGTCAGACAAAGCGTTAGTAAGGGACGCAGACATGCGATGAGAAGGAACTGTAGTAGCGCGAGACAAGTGCTAGGATTCAATGAGAAGCACCCACCAAGATAACTTGAGCACATTCTGACAAGCGAGCGATTGGAACAAGGCGAACAAGGTTGTAGCGGACATCTCACGTACTGAATCAGAACGTATACCGACGCTAGCTGACACTTGATTCACGTACTTCCGTTCCCACATCATCATACCTACGAGGTACGCCACAAGCGATAAGCACTCCCATCACAGAACGAACGAATGTAAATCAAACCTGCACGCCCGATCGAGTAGTTGAGAGCCTCCCGAGCATACGATTTTAGATTTGCCTCATCCAAGCTTCCAGAAGCTAATGACGTCAAACCTGGCTCAAAATTCACAAGCTATGTGCATATAGCTCACGTATATGTAGATCCAGGCATTCCGTGGGGGGTCATGACAAGCTCCACAAGTACCGTCGTCATTTGGATAGCAACATATGGATTCTTTGGCTGGTTGATGATTGATGTGCTACGATGCAGTTCGAAAATGATTAGTAACTTGACGTTGCGGCTGTCACCGTACATTGCATAAGTTCGGGGGAGGAATATGACTCGTTAGCAAGGCAAATTGTGGTAGACAGGATTGAAGTGAAGGACCATTTGGTCATAGATGGGCTGCTGCCACGCCGATTGGCTTCTGGTAGACCTGGCAAGTCTAGAGTGAGCATCGCTAGGTCCTACTAAATGAGATAGACCTACAGATTACAGCTGTCGATTATACACGTACACCAGAGGTAGTGAGATTGATGGAGTGGGAAAGATACTGGGTGAAACAGGCGGGTATCATAGTCTTGAGAAAGGAAATTTTACCCATAAGGCACGCATCTCAAGGCGAAGGGTTCAGGATCAAAAACGTTTTTGTAGAACCTGATTGAATAAGAGCAACTTCGTGAGAGCGCCACCAGTCATGGTAAAATGTGAGAATACTCAAAGAAGACCGGCCAAGACCAGGACCTAAATAAAGCAACAAAGCAACGAATCTATTCTGTTGGGCTGCAATAAGCACCTTCATATACCGATATGAGTTGGGCAAGTATGCATACACTCATCACTCACAAAATTTACCAAATTTCATCGTCTTTTCTAGCCGAGGCCAACCAGCACTTCTCCATGGGTCAAGATATTGACTCAACTCTGATGGATTTGATTTAGGTATTTAACTGAACAACAGTCTTATGATCACAAATTCGCGCACGTACCTCATCCTCGAATTGAATAGCTGTCAAAGGAAATTATCAAGGGGATATCCATATGGAAGCCAGCGTTATATATAGTCGAGATTTTTATATATCACAACAGCTGTCGCAGCCGCTATGTATGTAGTCATATTAATGAACAAAGTGAGTAATATGCCCATGGCTGACTGACCCGGGCCCTAAGTGTAAGATCCAGCTTACTTGTGGACGTTTAGCAGAACTTGTGGTTGTTGAACAGCGTCTGGGCGGAATAGGGTATCATAACTGACTTTGGACAGCTCGCGGCTGCGTTCTAGGAGATCTCCTTGTGATGGTAGGAAGCAATATCAAACTGCCGTACATTTTGTGCATTTGTGCAACCTGATCAATGTTAAATTTGGACGGAATTTATGTGAGAAGTTTAGGTCCTCGCCGAGCACTCTCGTCAGCTGGTCTGTGTACCAGTGATTCTGCGCTCGACGCGTTGAGATCTGAGCCGTCAAGCTTCAAGCTTCAAGCTGTATTAGAGTGTCCATTCAGACTCGATTCGCCTCATTGGTCAGAACCGTTTTCGGTCGACCGACCCCATACGCGATAAGCCACCCCTTGATGAGGTGTGCTGTGCTGCAGCGCGCGTAAGGCCTGCTGACGTATGTTTCACATCGTTCTTCCTATTTGACCATGACGACACCATACCGTTAATCTGTGTTCATCTCTTGAACAAGATGTTGGGTACTTCAGCCAAGTGCCGTGTGGACACTCTTACGTTGTTATCACTTTTACATTCCTCGTGCTACAAGGAATTGCGGACATGTGGATGCGGTATATCATCCAAAACAAGCCAGAGATAATCAAGAAGCTGCGATAGCTTGCTATACGAAAACAGTCTGTTGGTTAGTAGTTCATAGTACCGCTCGACCTCCCGTTTAGATGACATGCGTTGCGCAAGGGAATTCTTGAGTGGCCTGTATCCCGCCAGAAGCCTAGGAGTGTGTAAGCGTCTTATGCAAGAATGATATTGCGTGCATGTTTGAAATTTTCGTGCGTGTTAACGATAATTTTGGATAGGTACATACTGGTGACCTTATCCAGCAAATCTATGCGTCACCCATCTCCTGGTCCTCGTGTGCTTTTGGTAATGCCTCTGGAGTTCCTATGATAGATATGTGCTTTCCTGGGCGCGAGACAACGACCGAGTCAGGCTGGGAGCTTGTAATGCGGATGAATCGAAGAAGGTGAATATAAGCCAACTCCTTTTGATCCCATCGTCGAAAGAGTTCAACTGTGGCCGGATGAGTAAGGTCTGGGAGCTCTGGCTTGCTATGAATGACTGCACAGCATGAGTGGAGTAAAAAGGGCATACCTATACCGGTGCGGTACTGGTCCGTGTCAAGCAGCTTCATTTCTTCAAGTTTTACTTCTTTCGCACTTTTGGGACGCCCTTTTCGCCGTGCTGCTTTTTCTTGTTCAAGCTCTTCATCAAATCTTGTAAGCCAGATGTCTTTTACTAGATCGTGTAATTCGGCAAGACTGAGCGTTCCTTCTTCTGGTAGTGCATGATAGAAGAATCCATAAAAATCCACTATGGCAAGTTCTTGTCAGAGTCTGATCAATTCGAGTAATGAACATACATACCGAGTGAATTCTGCTTTTTGCCGCGCTTATTGAAGATGTTGCCTATTTTTCCTTTGCGTAGAGCCTTTCGTGCCAGTTGTTCTGCTTTACGCGATGATGGATGGAATACCTTTTCTTTTTTTGCGGTTGGTGCAGCGGCTTTTGCTATCTTTGATGGAGCCATTGGTAAAAGCAAGCGTGAGAATATTTCCATTATAGACTATCTCTCCTTTGAATATGTCAACACGAGAATCAGAGCGCGTCTCGTCTGCTCAGCAAACACTTGATAGTGGGTCGTCAAGCGAAAGGGCAGGTGTTTTTTCGATGCCAACATTGTGTTCTATACAGTTCTCTTTGAGATGTCACAACTATTAAATACGCAGTTGGACAAGGAAATGTTAGCAACTTGCGTTGGGATGATTGAGAGCGGCGCTAACCCGGAGGCCCTAGCTGTGGGTGACATGTTTCAACCTTTTGTAACAGTTTCTGATGATAGTTTTTAAGGCTGTGATACAGGAGCTGAGACGGGAGGCGGGTGGTCTGGGTGTGCCGACACATGGAATGTGACTGAGCGTCTGACTTGGTCCATATGGACATGGAGAATTCTATGACAAGCCTGTTGGGTTGTGTGAACAATGTATTACAAGTCGTCTAAGTAGATTCAAAAGGGAGAGGAACTCGACGTTGATAATAAAAAAGTTTGGTTTGGCTGTTGTATGTATGTACAAACAGCCTGTGGACGACATCCCTGTGTCTGCTTGTCTCGTGCAGGGCTCAGCAGCTCCCTCGGCATCCTCTTGACGTTTCCCTTTTACGACCGCACTCTCACTCATTCACGTTCTCTGATCTAGCTTTTTGCGTTCGTACCCCTTGATCTACCACAAACAGGTGTTTTCTAGCGCTTGTTTGTCTTTTCTCATCCAGTCATGGCAACCCGCACCCTGCAGCCCTCTGAATACGACATACAACGCGAGGTAGAAGCGCTAAGAGACATTCGTCGTCGTTCAACTACACCAGGAGCTCTCACTATCGATCCTGATCTTCCAAACCAATCTCCCCCTTCGTCACCCACAGCATACCGGCTAACAACTTCTTCAGATGAATCTTCGGCTGAGAGTGCCAGCGGATCTGGCACAAGTGGTAGCTCTGAAGACGTCCCCGTAACTCCTAGTAATACAGACGACCCCTTTCACCTCTTCTGGGTTCCTGCAAGTCTTCATCCAGAAATAGCCCCCGCTGAATTTCGCGCTTTTCTCAAGGCACACTCTAGGTCACCTTCCCCCTCTGAAGATGGTTCTGACAGTCCGGGAAGATCAAGTTCACCGTCATCTCTCTCACCTGAATCCAACCTTGGTCGGAGAAAGTCGATGCTTAGTCGTCAGTATAAACCGGACGAACACGAAGGGGCCGAAAACGAGCGCATCGTTCCCCTAAGAAGAAATCGCAGTAATTTATACACAAATCATGGACCACAGCTCACTATAAGCGATTTACAAAAACTGGAGGAGTTAGCAGAGGAAGCTTCGGCGAGTGATGATCCTTCACGGCTGAGGAATGTGTTAAGGAGAAGCTTAAGTCTGAATATATCGCCATCAGGTTCGTTTACACCATTGATCATACAGGGCACATATCCACAAATCTTACATGCTGTTAGCTGCTGGGCAGATGAGCGAGTCACAAGAGCTAGTGGATGAGGCGGATGCCCCCATCATTGTGCCACCTCCTGGGCAAATTCTTCGACGAGCTGCGAGAACTAAAATACGGAAACCAACCTTACCTGGGGATGGTGGAGGACACCGGTTTGGTTCCTCACGTAGAAAGGCACCGACAAGAGGTGCAACGGCTCCAGTAGAGGGACGCACCTCCAGTGATGTATCTTCCAGTGATCATGGCGATTCTGTCGAATTCATCCCCGTCGATCGTCGGAGCAGGCCACTTTCAGATGAACAGTTCATTCAACAGCGTGATTCGCTTAGCGAGGAAACCTCTATATTCGATGCCTATGCTAGGGAGGATGAAGACGACATACGATCCTCTGTTTCCATCACCTCTTCCCCCCCTTCCATCGCCCACGAGTTGTCAGAAGAATCGCAGCCTCAGCTGACCGAGATCCAACCAGCGCTCCTAGAAGCGCTAGGACCTGTCATACATCATCCTCAGCCTCAACATCATTTATCGCCACAACCTGCTACCGAACAGCAAGAGCCCGCGAGGACCCCGTCACCGTCTGAGCCACACCCCAGTGTTGATCATCCACCGTTGTCACATTCACCTCCCTCGTTTCTTTCCACGACACCAAGCCCGCCTTCGCAAAATCGGAGAGAGAAAGACAAGAAGGGCTTGTTTGGAAAGTGGGGTGGGGACAAGAACAGCAAGAAGGCGAAGAACAAAGACCCTGAGAGTAGAGAACGTGCTACTGAGAAGGAGAAGGACTCAGGGTTTTTCGGGTCTCTATTCGGGTCGAAAAAGAAGCAGGATGAGATTCCACCACCTCTCCTGTCACCTGGTCACCCAGGGCGGGAGGCAGCACAAGCACTATTAGGAGGGTCCAAGTCGAAAGGCTTCACTTCTCCTTTATCTGCCGGGCTTTCAGCGGGGGTAGATCCGAATAATTACTCAAGATACCCTATTCATGTGGAGCGAGCAATCTACCGGCTGAGTCACATCAAGCTAGCAAATCCCCGACGGCCTCTCTATGAGCAAGTACTCATAAGCAATTTGATGTTTTGGTACCTTGGCATCATAAACAAAGCGCAGAACCCGCAGCCCTCACCGAACGGGGTGGCGAATGGGACTGCGCAAGTCCCAATAAGTGCGCAGCAGGGGGGTGGCGTAGATGTGGGAAAGGAACAGGAGCAACAAGAAATGAGAGAGAGAGCAGAGAAAGAGCAAGCGGAAACTGAGAGACTGGACCGTGAGCGTGAAGCGGCCGAGACGAAGAAAAGAGAGTCAGGAAGGAAGGGCTCGCTGACAAAAGCACCCGCTCCTGGGATGCCCGGGGGGAGGAGAGCAGAGATACCGGTCAAGGGACCACAGTACGAGATGCAGCACCGCGTGATGGAGCAGGAATATAATGGGTACACTGGGCAGCATCAGCAAGGTATGCACATGGGTCGGTCTACGTTAACCCCCGCTGCAGCTGGCAATGGCCAGGGCTATCCGCGCAGCAATCCGCCACAGCAAACGCCAGTGTTACAGTTTAGCGGATCACAAGTACCACAACCTGCATCCTCGGAAATATTTTATTATACTCCGGAACAGACGTTGGCTCAACCTCAACAGTCCACGCTGCCTCCCGGAGCAATGGCTCCAGACCAACAGGTATGGCAGCAAGTTCCGCCGTCGAATCCCCGGTCACATCCATCAACTTCTCCACCATCACTTCCGACGCAAGATCGGTCGCGGTCACCCCCGTCGTCCAGAAACCAAGGTCGGCATAACCCAAATTCTTCCCAAGACAACCTAGTTTTGGATAGTCCTGGCGAACGGATCACGGGTCGATCGCTGTCAGCTAGCGCGGCAGCGCCGCCACAGCCAGTCGTGAATGGCAAGATTCGGAAGGGAAACAGTGCCCACGCTGTTGTGCAATCACAAAACAGGCGACAAGCCATTGAGGAGCAGCTAGTGCAAGAGCAAAACGTGAACGGTGAGGAAGAGGATATTCCACTTGCAATGTGGCAACAACAACGCCGACGATGAACGACCCTGTGTTACATCCCTTTCTGTGTACGGACTCTCTGATCTTATTCCTGCCATCTCGCCTTTGATTTCTCCCTACGTGTAACTCTTGCCTTCACGTACTCTTCGCCTTAGATTTGTGCCACAGTATCGGTGGAACCATCATCATTATTAAGTAGTTGCATATTCCATTACTTCCCTTCTTCCGTTTTCTAACCCCCTCACTCATATACGCCCCTCCTGGACGCACGTTATCTTACTTGCTTTTTACATATCATCTTGTCTCATTCTATTCAATTACGCACATACTTGTACTGTGCTTTTCAGGCACAAGCTCCGTCTGAAGTCGGACACCTAACATGGTTGGATATGCCCTTTGCTCTTCAGCCAAGTCATGTGATCAGCTACTGATCATTGCGGGTTTTATCTTGTTACCTCGTACTAAGTGCCCGCCACTGAGAATCTAATCTGTCTACAGTCCATTGAGAAATGATTTTACTCGAAGTACTTCTGTCCAGACTTATATGACACTCTGTGCTCAAGCGCGTTCCGATAGTCCCATAATTACATCATACAGACTACCCTGGCAGAGAAACTTATCAAGTCAGTCCTAATCCCATATATCGCAATATATGTGTTCATATCGCTCCAAGGCCGTCTTCGCTGGATGTCCAATTTGTAGATTTTGACGGCGTTCGTTTTCACTTATCCACACCGGAGCGTAAAACATTTCTACTCCTGTCTATGCATATCCGATGCTGGGACGAACTTGTGAGGTACGGCGTCATGGGTATTCTCAAGCGAGAGTATGGCGCGTTAGTTGCTGCGCAACCAGAACAGGAGTACAACGTAAGCTTGGTGATCGATCTTGAGCAGGTGCCGACGGATGCAGGTATGTTTCGTTGCTCAGGTTCTCTCCTGCGTCATATTTACGCGTGGACCAAAACGCTAGAGGCTCGCGATGCGTTTATTATGTCCATTGCCTTGTTCAAGCGCAATGTACTGGGTGCACCTTTTGAACTCGGTTTCAAAACGCAGAAGGAGCTGGAAACCTCAGGGGGCACGCAGGGCGAGTTGATGCAAATTCATTACCGCGACGAGGAAGCCATTTATGTGCAAGCATCTCTTGATCGCGTAACAGTCATATTCTCTACTGTCTTCCGGGAAGAAACCGATCGCATTTTTGGGAAAGTGTTCCTTCAGGTAAGACTCAGATGTTCATAGGTCCTCTTCATCGTTCGCTGAATCAAATGGTTGTGTACTAGGAATTTGTCGACGCACGACGCCAGCCATCTATTCAAAATGCTCCGCAAGTTCTGTACACAAATCGTGATCCACCACTTGAGATTCGTCATGTTCCCGGTTTGCGAAATACAGATGACATAGGTTATGTTACATTCGTCCTTTTCCCTCGACATTTCGCGAATCCATTTGTGGCATCAAACACTATTTCTCATATTCAGCTATTTCGTGACTACCTCCACTACCATATCAAGTGTTCCAAGGCATACATGCATTCGAGGATGAGACATCGTGTGGCTGAATTTCAGAAGGTCCTTAACAGAGCAAAGACGGAGGTTGCGACGACGGAAAGGAAAACAGTGACGTAAGTGTATTGAACATTCCATTTTTTGTTGCTCAAACTCACATGTCTGTATAGTGGGAGAACTCTTGTATCACGATAAATAATCTGTATGGATACCATGGCTGTCCTACAAGTTCTACATAGTAAATTCACCAAATGTATTCTTGCTATATGGGCCAAGATTTGATTACCGAGCAAGCTTACATAATCTGCTATAGATTTTTGGGGACGATCATAAAGTTTTGACCCCAGCGGTTCGTATAAAACGACTCCCATATTCCTGTATACCCGCAATCATAGCTTGGTATACCCTCTCTACTTACAATGTCAACATATGATCACTCTCGGCTACAACATTTCATCGGTGCACAATATCAGTAGCTATTATGACGGCAAATATAACTGACAAACTACTTTAGGCGGTAATTCTTTGAAAAACGCACCCACTGGGAGCGTAACTGATTTTGTCAAAAAGAACGGTGGCCACACGGTCATCACGAAGGTGAGCATTTTTCGGCCTAATAGTCGAAAGTTTTGCTTAGAACTGCCTACGTAGGTTCTCATCGCCAACAATGGTGTGTGCCTGAGGATTTCTTCTTTTTGCAACGCTTGACGTATATCGTAGGTATCGCTGCTGTTAAGGAAATTCGCTCTATTCGGCAATGGAGCTATGACACGTTTGGACGCGAGCGCGAGATCGAGTTCACCGTTATGGCAACTCCTGAAGACTTGAAAGTTAACGCAGAATATATAAGGATGGCCGACCGATACATTGAAGTACCTGGAGGCTCAAACAATAATAATTACGCAAACGTCGACCTTATTGTAGACGTCGCAGAACGCGCCGGTGTACACGCGGTATGGGCTGGCTGGGGCCATGCCTCTGAAAACCCACGTCTTCCGGAGAGCTTAGCTGCCAGTAAGAACAAGATTGTGTTTATTGGACCCCCAGGAAGCGCTATGAGGAGTTTGGGAGACAAAATCTCTAGCACGATTGTTGCACAAAGCGCTGATGTCCCTACCATGGCTTGGTCGGGGTCTGGAATTACGGAGACAGTCCTCTCTGAGGCTGGGTATGTCACAGTACCCGAAAAAGCATACGCGAGCGCTTGCGTAACAAGTGTTGAAGAGGGTTTGGAGCGGGCGGAGCAAATTGGCTGGCCTGTCATGATTAAAGCGAGTGAAGGTGGTGGTGGGAAGGGTATTCGAAAGGTAGAGGCTCCAGAAGCCTTCAAAAATGCCTACCATGCGGCGGCAGGTGAAATTCCAGGTAAGACCGGCTTCAGTTGAACCACTATCTTGTAATTCATAATGTCACAGGTTCGCCTATGTTCATTATGAAGCTGGCTGGAGAAGCGCGTCACTTGGAAGTTCAGCTACTTGCTGATCAATACGGAGACGCTATCTCACTTTTTGGGCGTGATTGCTCAGTGCAACGTCGCCATCAGAAGATCATCGAAGAGGCTCCTGTGACTATTGCGAAGGAAGAGACGTTTGAGCAGATGGAGAGGGCAGCCGTTCGCTTGTCCAAACTGGTGGGATATGTTAGTGCAGGAACCGTGGAATGTGAGTTTTTTTCTTGTATCAGCAATTTTCAGAATTAACGTATTTTGGTTGTTTGTTATCGAAGACCTTTACAACCATGCGGAAGACAACTTTTACTTCTTGGAACTTAATCCTCGACTTCAAGTCGAGCACCCTACTACCGAAACAGTCACTGGGGTGAACCTCCCAGCCGCTCAGCTTCAAATCGCCATGGGCATCCCTCTGCACCGTATCCGTGATATTCGTCAACTGTACGGAGTTCCTCCCAATGGTTCCTCTGAGATCGACTTCGATATGACCAAGCCCGATGCCAATCAACTACAGCGCAGGCCAAGACCTAAAGGCCATGTAGTTGCTGTTCGCATTACCGCTGAGAACCCAGACGCAGGTTTTAAGCCCTCTTCTGGATCTATCCAGGAGCTTAATTTCCGCTCCAGCACCAACGTTTGGGGCTACTTTTCCGTCACTACTGCCGGCGGGCTGCACGAGTTCGCTGATTCACAATTCGGGCACATCTTTGCATATGGGGAGGATCGCGGCGAGAGCAGAAAAAACATGATTGTTGCGCTCAAGGAGCTGAGTATTCGGGGTGACTTCAGAACAACGGTTGAATACCTCATCAGGTTACTCGAGCTGAAGGATTTCAAGGAGAACACAATCACAACTGGATGGTTGGATTCGCTTATCAGTAACAAGCTAACAGCGGAACGTCCTGATGCAGCCCTTGCCGTCATTTGTGGCGCCGTAACTAAGGCGCATCTTGCGTCAGAGGCTTGTTGGACGGAGTACAAGCGCGTACTCGATAAAGGCCAAGTGCCCGCCAAAGATGTTCTCAAAACCGTTTTCGGAACTGATTTTATCTACGAGAATATGCGTTATTCTTTCACTGCCGCTCGTTCATCTTCAACTGTCTGGACACTCTATCTGAATGGCGGACGAACGATGGTTGGTGCCCGCCCTCTAGCTGACGGCGGTCTCCTGGTGCTGCTAGATGGGAAAAGCCATTCGATATACTGGCGTGAAGAAGTCGGCGCTTTGAGATTGATGGTTGACTCTAAGACATGCTTAATTGAGCAAGAGAATGACCCTACACAGCTGAGGAGCCCCAGTCCCGGTAAATTAATCCGCTTTTTCGTCGATAGTGGAGACCATATCAACGCTGGGGAGCAATATGCAGAAATTGAGGTTAGATGAACTGTAAACGCCAAGTCTTGATATTCTGACATCAGTTTCCTCAGGTTATGAAAATGTATATGCCCCTGGTTGCATCTGAAGATGGTGTCGTTCAGCTAATCAAGCAACCTGGCGTCTCCCTGGAACCTGGCGACATTCTTGGTATTCTAACACTGGACGATCCCGCCCGCGTCAAACACGCAAAGCCTTTCGAGGGTCAACTCCCCGCCATGGGTATCCCTGGCGTCATTGGTAACAAACCCCATCAGAAATATATCCGATGCATGGCCGTTCTCAATGATATCCTGGATGGATTCGACAATCAAGCCATCATGGCTTCAACCTTGAAGGATTTGATCGACGTACTCCACGAGCCTGAGCTTCCATACTCTGAAGTCAACGCCATCCTCTCGTCCCTTTCTGGACGCATGCCCGCCAAGCTGGAGGAAGGTATCCGGCATGCTATTGACGCTACGAAAGCCAAAGGGGATAACCACGAATTCCCTGCTACTAGGATCAAGAAAATACTTGAACACTACATCCAAGAGAATGTTCTTCCTCAGGATCGTGCTATGCTGCGAACCTCATTTGGTACACTCAGCGAAGTTCTGGATAGGTACCAGAATGGTTCAAAAGTACACGAGACTACAGTGATAGCGTCGCTTTTGGAGCGCTATGTGGATACAGAAAAGTTATTTGGTGGCAGCATTGAAGCTCGCGTCTTAGCTCTTCGCGAACAGCACAAGGATGACCTTGACAAAGTCGTCAGTTTGGTGCTAAGTCACATCAAAGCACAAAGCAAGGCCAAGCTTGTCTTAGCCATCCTTGATTACGTGAAAGCAAGTGGACTCAACGTCTCAAATACTGACAGCCAATTATATATTGCCATGCAAGGTTTAGCTGCCCTCGAAGCGAAGTGAGTTCCACTCATCCCGATAAATTAGTATCTCATAAATCCATAGGTCCTCTACCTCAGTTTCTCTCAAAGCACGCGAGGTACTCATCCTCGGACAGATGCCTTCTTATGAAGAGCGTCTAGTTCAGATGGAAACTATTCTCAAGAATTCAGTAACTCGTAACTACTACGGCGAGCAGGGATCAGGCCCGAGGTAGGAGTCGTTCAATTTCGCGATGGTTGTCTATTCACTTCGCAAAAGAACCCCCTCGACTGAAATCTTGAAGGAACTAAGTGACTCCCGATACACTGTGTACGACGTCCTTCCCGCCTTTTTCAACCACAAAGATTCGATGGTCACTCTGGGTATATATGCTATTACGTTTTGCGCTATATCACCATTTTAATACTTTGTTCAGCTGCTTTCGAGGTGTACATCCGCCGCGCCTACAGAGCCTATACGCTGCTCTCTATTGATTATGAAGAGGGGGATTCTCCCGACGACGGCGAAGCACCAAACATAGTAACATGGCGCTTCAACCTCGGACGTTCGCATTCACCACCCTCAACGCCTCGTATCTCTTTTGGGTATGTACTCTCATCCTCTACAATGCTTGTGCCAATGCCCGTCATAAATTCTAGGGAGAATCGCCGATCCGGTTCCGTCAGTGACCTAACATACATGATCAATCGTCACCAATCCCAGCCCGTAAGGGTTGGCGCCATCGCTTCCTTCTCGAATCTCGACGCACTTTCCAGCGGCTTCGACACCGTTGTGTCTATGCTTCCTAACTTCGATTTCGATGAATTCTGCCAACGTTATGGACCAAACAGCCAAGCGCCAAACGTCATCAACATTGCTCTACGCATTTTTAGAGAGGAAGACGATATGTCCGAAACCGCTTGGACATCCACCGTCACTAATTTTGTAAACGAACACAAAGATGTCCTCAATCAGCGCGGAGTACGCCGTGTTTCGATCTTGATTTGTCGTAAAGGTCAATACCCGGTTTACTATACTCTACGAGAATACGAAGGAATCTGGGGTGAAGAACAGTCTATCCGGAACATCGAACCAGCTCTTGCCTTCCAATTGGAGCTTAGCCGCCTTTCTAATTACAACCTGCAGCCTTGCTTTGTCGAAGCCAAGCAAATCCACATTTACCATGCTATCGCAAGGGAAAATCAGCTCGACTATCGGTTCTTTGTACGGGCTCTGGTACGCCCTGGTCGTCTTCGGGGTACGATGAGTACCGCAGAATACCTTATTTCCGAGACGGATCGTCTAGTCACGAGTGTCTTAGATGCACTCGAGGTTGTCAGCGCCGAGTACCGCAATGCCGACTGCAACCACATATTCATGAACTTTGTTTACAACCTTGCCGTCAATTATGAAGATGTCCTTGCCGCCATATCAGGATTTATCGAGCGCCATGGCAAACGGCTTTGGCGTCTCCATGTCACTGGCTCGGAAATCAGGATCGCGCTAGAAGATAGCGATGGTAATGTTACCCCAATTCGGTGCATAATCGAGAACGTGTCCGGTTTCATCGTTAACTACCACGGTTACCAGGAAATAACTACTGACAAAGGAACCACTATTCTCAAGTCGATTGGCGAAAAAGGACCTCTACATCTCCAACCTGTTCATCAGGCTTACCCAACCAAGGAATCATTGCAGCCAAAACGTTATCAAGCTCACCTTGTTGGCACTACATACGTCTACGATTTCCCTGACCTTTTCTCCAAGGCCTTGCATCACGTCTGGGCCAAGGCTCGTGAGACTAACTCCAGTCTGGTCTTGCCAAAAGTTTTCCTAGAATCGAAGGAGCTAGTTTTGGATGAGCACGATCAACTTACAGAGGTAGACCGAGCTCCAGGTAATAACACATTTGGTATGGTCGCCTGGACATTCAACCTCAGAACACCCGAGTTCCCTCAAGGGCGTAGGGTCGTTGTAGTCGCCAACGACATTACATACAAAATAGGTTCCTTCGGTCCGATTGAAGATCAATTCTTCTATCTCGTGACCCAGTATGCTCGCCAGCATGGCCTTCCACGTATCTACCTCTCCGCCAACTCCGGCGCTCGCATCGGAATTGCTGAAGAAACGTGGCCGTTGTTCTCTGCTTCGTGGAATGATGACAACCACCCAGAAAAGGGCATCAATTACCTCTACCTTACTCCCGAGAACTTCTTGAAACTCCAAGAGAAGGGTCAAGATGCTGTACGTACTATGGAGATTGAGGAAAACGGTGAACGTCGCCATAAAATAACAGATATCATCGGCCTTCAGGATGGTCTAGGCGTTGAATCCCTCAGAGGGTCTGGTCTAATTGCTGGGGAAACCTCGCGAGCATACGATGATATCTTCACCATCACCCTTGTTACTGCACGATCAGTCGGTATAGGAGCCTACCTCGTACGTCTCGGGGAGCGTGCGGTGCAAGTCGAGGGTCAACCGATTATCCTCACTGGTGCATCTGCTCTAAACAAGGTCTTGGGCCGCGAGGTCTACACCTCCAATTTGCAACTTGGTGGTACTCAGATAATGTTTAAGAACGGCGTTTCCCACCTCACTGCGAGTAGCGATTTGCAAGGTGCAACACAAATCTTGGAATGGTTGTCCTATGTGCCCGAGTTCAAGAACGGTCCCTTGCCCGTCAGAGAAACATCAGATACATGGGATCGCGACATCGAGTACATACCTCCCAAAGGTGCCTACGATTGTCGATGGTTCATCGAGGGGAAAGTGGACGAACAGTCTTCCGAGTGGCTCAGCGGGTTTTTCGACAAGGGGTCATTCCAGGAAACCTTAAGTGGATGGGCACAAACTGTTGTGGTCGGAAGAGCCCGACTTGGCGGCATCCCCATGGGAGTCATCGCTGTAGAAACGCGCACGATTGAGCGTATCGTGCCCGCAGACCCTGCTAACCCAGCCTCGTTTGAACAGCGTATCATGGAGGCCGGTCAAGTCTGGTATCCGAACTCCGCGTATAAAACTGCCCAGGCCATTTTTGATTTCAACCGCGAAGGACTACCTCTGATAATCTTCGCCAATTGGCGCGGATTCTCTGGTGGACAACAAGATATGTACGACGAGGTCCTCAAACAGGGCTCGAAGATTGTTGATGGCTTGTCGAGTTACAAACAACCCGTCTTTGTGTACATCGTTCCTAACGGAGAGCTGCGAGGAGGCGCATGGGTAGTTCTCGATCCTTCTATTAACCCTGAACAAATGGAAATGTATGCCGATGTGGATGCACGTGCAGGCGTTTTAGAACCTGAAGGTCTCGTCGAAATTAAAATTCGTCGTGACAAGTTAGTGGGATTGATGGGGCGTCTCGACTCTACTTATGCTTCTCTCGCGCGAGACAGCAAGGACTCTAACAAGAGCGCTGAGGAAAAAGCTGCTGCCGTCGCAGACTTGGCAAAGCGAGAGACTCTTTTGACACCAACTTACAAGCAAATTGCGCTGCTATACGCAGATCTCCATGAGTGAGCATACCTTTCAAAGCCCCTACCTGACGTATTGCTAATGGAGACCATTTACGAAGTCGGACAGGCCGTATGGAGGCCAAAGGTTGTGCTAAATCTGCCGTTTGGAAGGATGCTCGCCGCCACTTCTATTGGGCTGTCAGGGGGCGTATTGCTCAATCTACCGCCATGACAGCTATCGCCCAAGCCGCCCCAGACTCGTCGCTCGATTATCGTACCCGATTACTTGGTACATTGGCATCGATTGAACCGAATACCGATTACAAAGAAATTGCCGAGAAATTCGAGAAACTTGACCTTTCACAAACTATCGTCCAACTCAAAGCCGATTACCTCACGCGCAGTCTAATTGAACTGACGAAACAAGATCGCCAGGCGACCATGGACGGATTCGTTCGCTTAGCCGACCACCTATCAGAAGAAGAAAGGGCCTCTCTCATTAGTGTTCTGCAGTCTACGTCTGCTGCTGGTACGCTAATGCATCGGAATGCTCCCTACGTATTGACCTGAACAACCCTTTTTAGGTCCTCCATCCTACGCCACATAAATTAATCGCTTACATTGCATAGCATTCACATCCTATACCTGTTTCTCAATTGCACATCTGGGTTCTGTGCCGAACATAATAACCACCACTAGACAGACTGCTTTAGACGTCCCCGCTTGAATACTCATTAATCATCAGTCGTGTACATAGATTGATATAAATCCTATGATGACTAATACAGTCATCCTTTAGTTCTGTTTTCGAGCAACGCCTCTTAAACGCAGATGGGACATCTAGTGACGTTAGCAACGTAAGAGACAGCACAAGTTGAATTTCCATTACCGCTTGCTGATCCAGTCTTAGATGGTAGGTACCATAAGTGCAACGGCTAGATGTAGGAAAGCTACAACTAAATCCTAATCTAGCTCGTTAAATCAATGGGCATTGGACTTTCAAGTTAGCATGCATTCACACATATCTGATTTGACCATCATCCGATGGGTAACGTCGTAGGGAAACCTTGAGCGAATCCTTGCTAGCATCGCGATAGCGAAAGACCGAGGAGCAACCCTTCGAGTTGGACCAGAATTAGAGATTCCGTAGGCGACTTTGAAAGAACAACAGAATCCACTTATTCCTTCTCACCCAGGGGCTATGGTTGTCTTGATCATTTCTTAGAAGGTTGGCTGCTTATCCTTATACCTGAAAAGGAGTTATCCCATATGGGACAGGCGATACTGTTCTCCACTCCTGGGAGGTGTTGGCAAAGATACTTTCTACAGACGAAGCCATGGGTATTGTCTGTGACCTAGGAATGTATGTCATGTTTACACCTGCCTTTTCAAATTTTAGCTAATGGAACTTTTTAGGCCTGTCGTCCACAAAAACGTTATATATAACTGTCGCGTCATCATTTGTGATCGGAAAATATTGCTTATTCGACCAAAAATGTGGTTGGCGAACGATGGAAATTATCGTGAGCTTCGTTACTTTACCCCTTGGATGAAACATAGGCAGTGGGAAGATCATTATCTTCCAAGAATCATACAAGCTGTTACGAAACAGGCTAGACGTCATTTTACCATAGCACATCGAGTGCTGTCTCACCATCGTCTCAATTTAGACAAAGGTCCCCTTTGGCGATGCAGTAATAAGCACCATAGATACGTGTATAGGTGTAGAGTTGTGCGAAGAACTGTTTACACCTGCAAGGTGAGTAGGGGATCCCAAATCATGTAATTGTTTGAGCTCACAAGTACCAACAAAGTCCTCATATTCTCATGGGACTTGATGGCGTTGAGATATTCACTAATTCTAGCGGAAGCCACCACGAACTCCGAAAGCTCTATGCTCGAGTGGAACTTATCAAAGAAGCCACACTTAAAGTAAGAGCTCAGATCTAGCGCCAAAATGTCCAAGGCTAATGATGGAATTCCCCAGTTAGGAGGTATCTACCTGTACGCCAACCAGCAAGGCTGTGATGGCGATCGCTTGTATTATGATGGATGTGCTATGATTGCCGTCAATGGGCGGGTTGTCGCGCAGGGTTCACAATTCTCTCTGAACGATGTGGAAGTTGTCAGTGCAACAATTGACATCGAGGATGTTCGGGCACACCGCGCAAGGAGCAGCAGGAGCATGCAAGCTGCCTCTGCCGAGAGATATCACAGGATTGAAGTTCCTTTTGCCCTCACTCGGGGAAAATTTGATGAAGTCAACCAAGAAGATGCGACTGCTCTGATAGGGACCAAATCCATGGAAGTCAGGTACCATACAGCAGAGGAAGAAATTGCGTAGGTTCTCCCTCCAGTAGATGAACAATCCCACTAAAGGGGGTTCAGATTAGGACCAGCTTGCTGGCTTTGGGACTATCTCAGGCGATCACGCACCCAAGGATACTTTATACCCCTGAGTGGCGGAATCGACAGTTGTGCAACTGCGGTTATAGTTTATTCTATGTGTAGGCTCGTATCTGACGCTTCAAGACGTGGAGGTTCGTTTTCTTACGCTCTAATATATAATATGAGCTTCGTTCAGTTTGTTTAGATCAGGCTGTAATTTCGGACGCTAGACGCATCACGGGAGAGGCAGAAGGCTCTGATTATGTTCCAGTTGATCCTCGTGAGTTTGCCAACAGGATCTTTCATACATGCTACATGGGCACGGAAAATTCGAGTACGGAAACCCGAAAGCGCGCAAAACAGCTCTCCGAGGCTATAGGGAGGTTCGTGGCGTTTACTCGGACTATAGATGAAAGAGATGAAAGATTCACTTCACAGCTATCATATCGACTTGAACATGGATACAGTGGTCACAGCTGTAAGAAACCTTTTTGGTTTCATAACTGGCGTTCGGCCTCAGTTCAGAAGCCAAGGGGGTACCAATGCCGAAAATTTGGCCCTTCAGAATATTCAGGTTCGTTTGCAGCTGGATATCATAATTTAGGAGGGCTGAAGATCGTATCACATATAGGCAAGACTTCGGATGGTACTTGCCTATATGTTTGCCCAACTCTTGCCCTGGGTACGCGGGAAGTCAGGCGGGTTGCTTGTACTTGGAAGTGCCAATGTTGACGAAAGGTTGTCTATCGAGCGAATGGCCGAGAGAATAACCAACTAACTACCCCCTTTGGCCATAGTCTTCGTGGATATCTGACAAAATATGACTGCTCCTCTGGTAGGTCCACTTTATCGTTTGTCCTAGCTCTAACAGTTGATACCCCTCATCTCAGCCGATATCAACCCTATTGGCGGCATTAGTAAAACAGATCTCAAAAAGTTTATTGCTCATGCCCAGCATACTTTTGACTTGCCAATATTGGAAAAGTATGTTTTTTTCTCTCTTTCCACGTAGTATGTCTTATGCCTTCACGCTAGTTTCCTGAGCGCTGTCCCAACGGCTGAGCTTGAGCCTATAACGGAAACGTATGTGCAGTCCGACGAGGTATGTCGCAACTCAATTCACAGTAAATCCTGAGTTCATCGTTCTTATAAGGCCGATATGGGCATGACGTACGAGGAGTTATCCGTCTATGGGAGGCTTCGAAAGATCGAAAAGTGCGGACCATACAGCACATTTACCAAATTGATTCACGAGTGGGGCGCTATTCTATCGCCAACTGAGGTTCCTTTGACTCATTTGCACCGTGACTATGAATCTGACGAACTAGAACATCAGATTGCCCAGAAAGTAAAGCTTTTCTTCTTTGAGCATGCTCGAAATAGACACAAGATGACAACCTTGACGCCCTCCTACCATGCGGTATGTTTTGTGCCTAGAAATATATGCAATTTAGCTCATGTTTTGATGTTTTGATATAGGAGTCGTACAGTCCCGACGATAATAGTAGGGCCAGAATTATTTGAAAATTTTCATACATTCTCATCTCACATCATCAGGATTTGATTTACGTCCCTTCCTTTACCCTTCTCGCTTTCCATGGCAGTTCAGAAAAATCGACGAAGTTGCCGCTGCACTTCCGGATAGATCGGTGCAGAGTTCCGCAAATGACAAGGCCAAAACGGAATGAATATAGTGGCTGAGGTATGTAAATTATCCTGTATTAGAAGGCATGGGGCCTTTTATATCAATACATATGTGGTGAGCGGATGCGGATGAGTACGTAGTACAATTGTTATGAATATATCAGTTCGTTCGCAAGAACCGGGAAAATGAATTTTGAATGTTAATTTTCTTCATTATTGTAGGCTCGGAAGCTGCAGGGTACTATAAGCAAAAATGTCAAAAAACCGATTGAAGGCTTACGATCGGTTAATCCCTCCTCTTTTGCCTTTCGCTTGACACTGTCCATGACTTCTCCAACCGCCGACCGGTCAAAATCGCCCCTTGCCTTCATGAGTCCATCAACAAAGTTAATATTGGGACCATGTACCCTTGCAAACGACCAATAAGACAAGAAAACCATGTCTTTCGATGCCTCCAACAATGCTAAAATCATCTCCAAGACCTCAAAAGACTGTTCGACTTCTTTGGCAGGCTTCAGCGTGCTAAAAAAAGCAAACGCGAGTCCGACGTCTTCTCGTATTCTTTCTGTGGCGGTGGGCATCTTCAACTTGGGTGAGTTCGCCAATGCGTTGAGATAAAACACGAGAAAAGCGTCGAGTAGGTCCTCGATAAGAAGCTCTAGGAGCGAGGGGTTGAGATAGCTCTGATAATCCGTCATGTAGTCACGCATCGTCTCCACAATTTGGACCATGATCCCATCGTACCACACCTGCTGGAAGAGACCCTTCGTCGCAGGTCTCAAGTCATTGAGGATCATCTCAATAAGTGTCTGGGTACACTTCTTTGCCACGTCTAGGTAACCGTCGATTGCATCGTTCAGACGTTCGTTGATAGTGACACGGTACTTCTCTGAGACAAGTTGCTCGAGCCGTCCAAGAAGGGCCTCAGCGTAGTCAGCGGATTTGATTTGGTCGTTAGCAAGGGCTATGCAGTACTCGACTAGACCTCCTTCCACCTCGTCGGGCTTCTCCATCTGTTTCTTGAACTCAGCTTCAATTGTTTTGACCCACTGATCCTGTATTCCTTTCATAACACGGTTTACCTCGTTGACAACCCGTGCCAGTATAGCACCCTGTCCACTCTCAGTAGCCAAGTCGATTTGCTGGTTTACCATCTGGAAGAGGATGACTGCGCCTTGCATCCCATACAGCCCATCAGAGTCCAGTTCTGGAGGTTCCTCGCGCTTAGTGAACTCAGAAAGTTCTGTTTTCATGAGATTTGCAGACCATTCGTCAAGTTTTTTGACGATAAGCTGTAAATAGTCCTCGATGAGCGACTGCTCTTTGCCATCTAAAAGCGGCGGTTCGAGGAGGTCGGCAGGTACATTGAGTTCTTTCATGTTCTGCTTATACTCCTTGAGCCATTCAAACAGTGTCAAGAGGACGCTAGCCTCGGGAGAAGAAGCTGCCAAGGTTTTGACAGTGTTGTTGAGAGCTTTGTGGTATTCACGAATGTAGAGGGAGTAAATCTCGTATTCCGTAGGGAAACAGGGTACGACATCTTCTTCGATACGGATTATGTCTTGGTAAATCCAAGATAAATTAGAAAGAAACGTGGTGGGGTCCTGCTCGCCATGTTTATACGCTTCTTGAAATTTATCTTTGATGGAATCGGTAATGGCTTTGACGATTTTTGAGCGATAATGCTTGATGACGCGAGCGTTCGCTTGCATTGATTTAAACTTGGACGCGGCGCTCCACTTCGCCGCTTTTTTAACAAGGCGAATGACTATAGCCTAGGAGATGCTAGTATCCAGGATTAATTCATTATGTACAGGGACAACGAACAAACCTTCTCGTCCTCCTTGCCTTCAATTTCGGCAATCTTGATGAGCCGAACTAAGACATCTGGGTATCCTGCTCTGACAATATTCAGGATGTTGGCGGCTAATTCTAGAACATAGGTATCAAAGGCCGCAATGACATGGTTCAGACGTTCAAACCAGCGTTGCAATGTGGATCTTGAGCTTGGTGATGCCTTTTTTGCTTGATGCATGGTGTGGTTTCGAAAAGCCTCAAGTTGGTTTAGCTGATAGTGTATAGCTAGGAGGTTCGGCGCAGGGCCCAGAATGTCCACACTGTCATCAGCGAGTAGTTTCTCTATAACGTCCAACTTGGATGCCATTTCCAGCAAATTGTTAACCATTTCCTCAGTAGATTCAAAGTTACGGTGAACCATGGATACCTGTATATGTTTCGAGTTAAGTAGATTGGCAATTACGTTGGTAGGCCCACCCACGCGACTGATCTGGTCAAATGTCGGAACCATATTCTGCGGGTCTATACACTGTCTTTGCATAGTTGCCATCTCATCTTTGATAACTTGTACGTTGTCGCGGGTGTTTAAAAGCTTCCTTAGTCCTTCCCTTGTCGCCTGGAGCTGTTCTTTGACTCCATTCTTGAGTCTGGCATCGATTGAGGCTTTCTCTTTTTCCAACTTCTTCCTATAGGCAGCGAGTTTAACGAGGTCGTCAGGAGACTGTAAGTATTCGCCAATTGCTTGAGCCGCTGACACTGGAGCCGCGGCCATGACCACGACGGTTATAGTGAAGGGCACTGGATCAGAAATCACGTGCAACCTCTGTAATGATTTCAATAAGCACATTGTAAAAGCCATTCGACGCCGAATGGCGAACATGGCACTGACTTCAGCTTTTGAGGCATTCAACTGTCGCGTAGTTCCGGGGAGAGCTTTGCGGCTCGCTTCAGTAGGTTATCGTAGAAGCTACTCGGCGTCCTACCATGAATTACACGAAGAATGTGACATTGTGATTGTCGGCGGTGGTCCTGCTGGGCTTGCTCTTGCAAGTGCCCTTGGTACGCATTTTTTCGCTCTAGCTCGCATTAGTTACTGATTGTTTGGCTAGGCTCATCACAGCTTGCTCGTCAAAGTTTGCGCATTGCTCTGGTCGAAGGTGGAGATCTATCAAAAGTAAAACAATGGTCACCTCCCCCTGGTACTTACTCGAACCGTGTCAGCTCTCTGACAAACAACTCGCAGTCTTTTCTGAAAAGTGAGCTCTACGTTTCAACAATTTTGCGGTACGCCTGATGTGTGTTCTAGCTATTGGCGCCTGGAGTCATGTCGATTCACAACGAACGTCTCCAATAGAAGAAATGGAGGTACGAAGCCTGCATGTAGTTGAAGTCGGGCAGTCTAGTTAAAACACAATAGGTTTGGGATGGCATTTCTGGTGCAAGAGTGACATTCTCCGCATCTGAACTCGGATTGGAGACACCTAAAGATGGCATGGCTCGGTTAACTGAGAACCTCAACCTTCAGCGCGGACTTTTACGCCATATAGACCAACTACCAGAGATCCAGCTGATAGACAAAACGAAAGTCAAGTCAATTAGTCGTGACATGGAAGAAAGAGGAGGTTGGCCATTGGTGTTTCTAGACAATGGACGAATTCTAAGAGCACGTTTACTTGTCGGCGCCGATGGATTCAACTCTCCAGTTCGTTCTTACGCACAAATACCTTCTTATGGCTGGTCATATGATACACAAGGAATAGTCGCGACTATGGCACATTCTCCTCGGGCCGCTTTTCAAACCCCTAATACAACTGCATACCAGCGATTCCTGCCGACAGGACCCATTGCTTTCCTTCCACTTTCTCCCACCGTTTCCTCCCTAGTATGGTCAACGAGGCCACATATTGCCTCTGCGCTCACGGCTTCTGAGCCTGCAGTTCTCGCGAGCATGATCAATGCTGCATTCCGGCTCCCCGAGCTATCGCTGCGTTACCTATACGATCGAATTATAGAAGCCCAAAAGAACGGGACACCTCTAACACACTCACAAATTCAACAGGAAATTCTCTGGCGTGAACAATCGCACGCCATAGACCCAAATTCAGCCTATGCTTCTGCCGTTGTCGACGCGAATGACAATGCGGGTGTGCCTGCCCCAGATTCAGAGTTTGTGCCTCCGCTAGTAACCTCCTTACAGCCTGGTACCGTTGCCACCTTCCCACTTCGATTTAATCATACCGAGACCTACATCGGTGAAGGTAAAGGCAGCCGGACTGTTCTGGTTGGGGATGCAGCACACACCGTTCACCCTCTTGCGGGGCAAGGCTTAAACATGGGCCTTACAGACGTGGAGTGTCTATGCAGATGCATTGTAAATGCATTAGAACAAGGCAGCGATGTCGGTAAGTCGATAATCTAAACTGTGACATGTTATTATTGCCAATACGTATGCAACCACAGGTTCATACACCGCTCTCCTCCCCTATGCTCAAGAAAGATATTTTGAAAACCACGTTCTCATGGGCACGATAGACAAGCTTCATAAGGTTTACACCACTACATTTGCGCCAGTTGTTTGGGCGAGATCTGTCGGTTCGGAGGTTTTGAATGAGCTTGACACGGTGAAAGCAGCATTCATGATGGTTGCTGGTGCTAAGAACCGTAAATACGATCAGGGGGCAGCTGCGTGGAGTCTGGCTGCCAAAGGTGTGGAGACTCTCGCAGTAAGCATGGACGTAGCGAAGGCTGTTGGCCGTGGAATGGGGGGGATGTTCGAATCGGGGTTCCGTGAGCTGTTGAAGAAAACACCAAAACGTCCGGCCCCTTGATGCCACAACAATGAGTAGCCCTGTCGAATCTGTAACATTTGTATCAAACCATGGGCTCGACCGTATTCGCGAGATCTGCTACTAGTCAACGTGGATTGGATAGAAGCCCACTAACCCCTTCCTTTACTTCGGAAAGCACCCCCTCGAACCTTCAATTCAGCCTTAGCTTGAATAAATATACACTTGATCATAGGTGTTGCTATCCAATTATCATCTAAGCGGTAACGAATCATTGATTCTACATCGTTGGTCTCACTACTGAGCCTTACATGTCAAAGCTGGCACGCAAGAGGGATATATGTCAGTGTGTAATTTGGTGAATATTTGGGTGGTACAGCTCAGGAAAGATGGTAGCAGTGTTGCTGGTATCATAGATTGGCAATCCCAACTCATAGTCGACATGCACAGAAAAAATGATCTTTGGATGGGGTACAGCATGTCTATGTCTACATCCAACATTTTTCCATCTGTGCAACCTGATGGTAAGATGAACTTCCTTCAAACCAGGATGGACAATGTTTTCGAGGCCTTATCTTACTTTGGGGCCTTGTGGTGGTGGTAAATGGTGGCTAAATTGACTGAGGTACTGACACGTGCCTGGCGGCCTGATCTACAGCTATCATGACACAACCTGACATTGGCGCTGACAACTGTCGTAAAATGATCGCTGAGTGAAAATAGAGAGGCACGTTCGAGGGCTCTAAAGAACGACCGAGACGCTCGGAGTCCGGGTATCCATCGAGAGCGCCAGCGACATGTCGGCCTTTTTTGAGTCCTTGATGTCGCACAGGTAAGGGGCTCCATCAAGAAAAACGGGAGCAAGTCCAGGAAGAACTCAACTGCGTGCAAAGTCGCCTCTTCGAAAGAAGATCCACCAGTGTATTTGGTGATAGGAAGGGTACACCAACAACAAGGGGGGTGTATGATGTAGATGTTGTTCGTATGATGTATGGAGTTGTTTCACACTGCCGAAATGTTGTTGGAAGGGATACAAACAGATAAAAGCTGACCTTTGGCTTCCACGATCGACCAGTCCTGGCAGCTGATGAGGCTGAACCAAAAATGGTCAATGAACATATGTGGCATAAACAGCGTCGAGAAGGTTACAGCTTACGAGGACCCCCCATAGAAAGTCATCTAGGTAACCGGGAAGGAACTGAGTTCCTTGATCCAAGCACAAGCAACATGCCTCGAGGCATCAAAAAGAAGCAAACTTGTTGTGATGAACGCCTCTGAACTCGAATTATACCTTAAACGATAGGCTCGGATGTTGAACGGGTATAGTAGCTATAGCATATGGTTTCCCCCCCTGCATATGCAACATATGGGGGTGAGTGGGTAGGAGGAAAAACCAGTTACGGTACCAAAGCGTCTTGCCTCCGGGCGCAAGACTTGACGACACGTCGGACTGGAATTGTGGGGCTGGGTGACTGTGCAGAGAGCGCCTCTAGAGTCCTGAATGCTGAATTGGTGAGTTATGAAAATGGTGAAAAGTCTCGAGTCGTTGCAGCAACCGGAATTAATGAAGAACATGTTATATGCGTGGGTCGCAAAACTATGCGTACCCCGCTTTTTTCTGTCTGAAATACATACAGAGCAAGAGCAAACGGAACATCGTATCTTCCGACGCCGGCTTTCAAGCAAGAAACAGGGAAAACTTAGCCGATGAAGTTACGCTTAAATCGGCCTAGTGTAGTTGTTACAAGTTTTATATTTGAGGGGGAAACTGTCAGGTGTCGGGCTTCGCAGGGGGCGCATCAGTGAATACGGGCCGGGGTTGGAGCCCTTGGCGCACCCCTAGCGAGAAGGTGCCACAATGGGGAAAGGGGACAATAGAGTCAACCTTCTCACAACCTTGCCGCAGCTCAGAGGGTCGTCGGTCTTTCGTTGGAGTTGCTGGAGAATGACACGGTTGTTTGTTGGTGACTATGGACACGGAGGTATGGGCGCTCTCCAGGCTATGTATGATGCCAATTTAGTTTTGCTCGCAAAGTCAAAGTTTCCGAGAAGGTGATATAGATAAGGTATTGTATCATTTAAGGGTAGGTGGTCGCAGGGACGATTGACGTTGCTAATTGGGAGCTCCGGCGTCTAATATTGCCACCAGGCGAGGTTCTCTCCGAGACGATCCATGATTCCACCGCGCTGATGGAGGCATAGACAATTGGGGATGTAAACTCTCAGGAAATAATGGATACGGTAGCCTTTTTCATGTGTGTCTTTGCGAGGTCTACTTACTGGGTTATGGGCTATGTATATCCGGGAAAGGGCTGATGGCTGATGTCACCATAGAGGCTGCGCGCTCCAGTATATCCGAAAAAAAGGGGTGGTTTGTTTATACACACAATGTTAACCAGATTCATATAGGCATGTCCATCCAGGTTTTTCGAAACTAAGATTTTCAAAATATCCACGTCCATACACTCCCACCACTGCTTGTAATTAGCAATTAACGGAAGTACACCGACAACAAAGGGCCGAAAAAATTGATAATAAAATTCTAGGGTTAGCGGATGTAAAGCGAAGGCGTGCAGGGGCGCCGGAATGTGCTCACGGGACATGTTTTAAAATTCACGGGGCGCATCAATTGATGAAATTAACTTAAATTGGGCTGGGCCCTTGTGTAAAGGCACCGAAATTGTCGGTGGACCGTCACTTGTCAGTCGTCAGGGACCATGGAGCTTCATGGGGCTTGGGCTTGGGTTGTGATCTAGGTTTTGTTGGCCTCGCCTAGTGTGGATGGAAAGTAGGCGTCGTTTGCCACTGATAGCCACTGATAGCCTGGCCACTTGGATCCGATGGTTTCGTATGCCGTTGGTTCTAGCGAGGTCGAGTCCAAAAAGATGCATAGCATTGGGTGCTGATAAGATTATGCGTGAGAACAAACGAGGCTAGGGTAAATTCAGTCCAGGTGACTCGATTATACAGGGGTCTAGAGCCAGTGGCGTTTTTTTTTGGTAGTCTGGTTTTGTGGTCTGGTTTCGCTCTCTATGAATGATCGATGTCAAGAACCAAGAAGTTCGTGACCTTCGGATGTTCGGTAAGACCCAAATTCGTTTCGTAGAAGGTATGCGCCATGTCAGCGTATGAAATGCATAATCCGTGAATTGAGGGGTAGAATGGTTGGATTGGACCGGTGTGCCGTATGCACGTGCGGGGGGACGTATCTTATCAGGAGACAGGTGTCAAGACCTCTCTATTTGTAAAAACGTGTCAAAAGGTCCGCGAGATCTTCTGAGCACTTTTTTTTTGGTTTTTGTTTCGTTTCTTACATCTGACTGATCTCTTCCCCGTAAGCATACAGCCAGTCAGACAGCTGGGCAGTAAGGCAACGTTTCTGGGCAGCGCGCCAGCGGGTGAGGGCGGATCAACCAAGATATTGGGAGCGAAATGCGTGCTTAACACGTGTTTTTAAAATCACACATGGTTAATGGGTGTGGGAGTGCCAGGATCGTCGTCATTAACGATATGACATATGATGACTCGAGCAAAACTACAAAGAAGTACAAGAATTACGCTGCTATCGGAATAAATAATTAACTATACGACCTATAGTATGCAATACACAATAGTAACATTGGCGCCCAAATGTCGCGCAACAACAACAACGATACGGGATAGGCTGAAACGATAAAAGGGATTAGTCATCATCATTAATACAAGTCGCTTATGTACGCACATGGTCGTCAGGCAAACTTTTTTTTTTTTCAACGGGCGATCTGCATCCTGGATCTGGCCAGGCTGCCGGCTTTCCCGATCGAATCTTGTGTGACCTGTGCTCCCAATTTTATATATAAAGGCCAGTCCGCTTTCCTCTCCTCTCCTCTCTCCAGGTGTTTCCTCCTCCTAAACTATCATCATGTTCACAACTGGCTCGCCTTACTCACCGTTCTTCACATCGGGCCTTTTATCCCTATCCCAGCCCCCTCTCCCCGTTCGCAGAGGCAGCCTGCCCACTGATGCTACTACCTCAACATCTTCAACAATCGAAGAAGGCGCTTCTGCTTTTTATTTCACCCTTCAGCCCAAACGTGATACTTCCGAATATCGCTCCTTCCTTTCTTTGGACCTAGCAGAGTCACGCTCCCTCGCGTCTGCTAGCATCAAGCGAAAGCCTTCCCAGCTTCTATCACCGCTGTCTGCATCGGAGACGCCTTTCACGAGCCATCCGTACGTCTCAATTATCAACTACTCCTTTAATAGTATCATTTAATTCTACCTGTCTAGTACAATGCCCAGAGTTCCAAGCGGTCAACTTGCTCCGCCCCACTCTCCACTGCGACTTCGCCGCTCTCGCGACTCCCTACGTAGCATCCCATCTCCCAAACCAGCCCCTTCCATCACTCTCCCAGATCTGCCAAGTCGTGCCGTGTCCCCATTCTCTATATCCTCGGCCGTCATCTCAGCAGCCCCTCCTCGCTTACCATCTATCGCTATCGGCACTTCTCTCGGTCTGACCATCGACCGCGCTTCCCATTCAGCGCCTTCTTTAATCATTTCCTCTTATGAACCTCTTGCCACCGTCACTAAAATGCCGAAGCGTAATTCTGCCTCAACCGTCTCTACTAGCATTCGAAGAGTAAACCGTTCACAGGCTCTCGCTCGTTTGGAGGGCAGAACGAACTCTACCATGCGTCGTAAGGCTATGAACAGGCCTATTGCACGCAACTTCATGAACATGAGCGACGACGATGACGACCAAGCTGACGACGAGGAACTCGAAGTAGAAAACAACGGTGTCAAAGTGACGCTCAGTGCTATCCTCGAACCAGAGGATATTGTCCTTCCACCCCGTTCTCCTCCACGGCTTACTGCATCCAAAAGCGCTCCTATCGGTGGACGATTCCCCTCTTTGTCAACCGCTTCTTCACCAAAGAATAAGCAGCAGCGGAACAAACCCAAGGACTGGTTCCCGCTCAAAAGCTTTATTGATCTTCAAGGCGAGGAAGAGATGTCAAGATGGAGCTGGAGGAGTTTCATCGAGGTCGCTAGCGTTTCTTAAAGCGTCATCTTTCGGATGGTATCCTCCCACTTTGATTTCCTTCCTGTGAAACAGATACTGCCCATCATGCTATCCTGTAATTCACACGTCGCTTCCGTCTTCACACCTCGTTCTCATCATACCTTCGCGTATCATCTACAGGTCTGATGGCTGAGTGTCTCCGCCAACACAACCGCAGGTCTGGCACCCTGCTATCTTGCCGACATTATATCCGCCGCATTCCACATGTCTTAATATTCTCTTCAAAAAAACTACTCCTAATCATTTGCCTGTCATGCATTTTAATTCTTTTCTTTCTGGCCCTACCTTATACACTATCAATCAACATACATCATTCCTTGCTTCTTTTTTTTTTCCACATTGTACTCCTATTTTCATTCTTGCCTAGGTTGCCAGCCTTTCCTTATCTTTCCCCGACTCTGGGTTCATCCTTGTGTTTATTGTACTGGTATCTAACCCATCAACGACTCATAGCATCAATATTCGCATTTTCATATTTACGACAAGTACTAATCATTTTTACTTTAATTTCCCCTTTCTCCCAACGGACTATTTGCGCTCAGCGAACGCCCCTCCTCTCACTGTACTATTGTTGTGTATCTATTGTGTACCATCCGCGCTAGGGACGATAGACTTGTCCATTCGCACTTACCCCCCTCTTTGACTGCCTTGCATGTACCCTTGACATGGTACTCCGATCAATATATATGACATTTATGCATGCCATACAAAGCTGTTTTGTCTCTGAAACATTTGAGCATCTTACTACATTGGTCCCAAGTTACCAAAGGAACTTGAGACCAGGTTGTATAGCTACGCGGTATGTAAGGCGCTGATGTGTGCTGTGCTTGACACTTGTCAAAAGTTAAACCATTCTTCCCGCTCCTTTCCTTCCCCTGCACAGGTGATATGTCATGGGTTTTACGCGAGGAGAGGGCTGAACTGGCCGTACCCGGAACTGATGGGACGGCTTTTGTTGACTTTTATCCAAGCATATAACATATACATATTAGGGGGGATTAATTATACATATCGTCATCAAGGTTTTCTAATAATTAAACATGAAACATGAAACATTGATCTATGTACATAATAGCTTGCGTAGGAAGCGAGAAACGTGTCGTCAAGTTTATTGCGTTTACCAATGGTGAATAAGTATGTGTGAAGATAGAATATGTATGAAGATATCGGGAAAAAAAAAACTGGGGCTTCAGAAGCTCCAGGGCTCCCAATTTAGGAACGGCCACCGCCTCTCGTCGGAAATCGTCAACAATAGGCTAAGGGCGACAACAAAAGATTCTAGTGAAATTTCAATTGTTCTCCCTATACATCATCAGGCACGGGTTATCCTTGTGCCACTATCGTATTATTTTGAAATTTGTGCAGATAGAAGATCTGTGGCACACGCGCCTGAGTCTGTCGCACCTCAGACCCGCACTTTCCGCACTATCGTCAGTATGATTATGATACACAAAGGCTACTACTATTCGTCCCCTTTGAAATTTTGAAAGTTTGCTTCGAAATATTTCTTTACTTCCTTGATCTGCCCCTATAAAAAAAAACAATTACTACTTTAGCCCCAATATACTCGAATCATCTGAAGTCAATCCTCTGTAATTTGAGCCGGTATTTAACCAAACTTTTTGATCGTTCCAAACATTATTTGCCCAACTCCTTGTGTGCACATCCTGTCTGTTACGTTCTGACGGCACTCAGTTGTCGCGTTGATTAGTTCTGGTTTTGTTTAAGAAATAAAGATTCCAAGTTACACGACGCCATCGTATTGGGAAGGGCCTCTTTCAACTCACTCCTCTTCGAATGGAACAAATTGTTCGTCGGGGGTGGTTAAGCTTAGCCATTGTATTCCGATGACCCGACGGCTATCCCAGGACTCTAATTCCTTTTATGTACAACACAAGCGCACCTGACTCCCCGGACATAGCTGATGATACAGATTCAACTGATGAGCTGGGGAGCTTCGTTCAGGTCAAAGGGTTCTAATACGGGGGTCCTCGCTAGTTTCGGTACACTGATGAGCAGAATTATACGGCTCTGAAGACAAGGCAGGATGTTGTTGTTCTCTTGAGTGTATAGTATCTGGATGCATCATAGAGTTACAATACATATTGCATTATCAATTTCACGAAACGTGAGTACGTCGTGCGTAGATACCCGACAGCGTGGAGTCCTGATGATCTGGGGTGCTAGGGAATGAGATGAGATGATCGTCTGTTGTCGATATGGGAAGGATGATCAACATGGAGATGCCAATGTGGTATGAGCGGAGTTCGCAATGGGGTAATGAAGTCGCCGAGGAGTCGACTATGTCGGTTTATATGTAGCAAGCAATTGATGTTGTTGCGGCGTGGCCATTGCTGATAGTAGTCAACATGCAAAATAGACTACATATGTCCGAAAACTCCCATGGTCCTACCCACGAAAACAATACGCCTTTGAGTAGTGTAGCAATCGCTCCACCTCCTATTTCCGATGGCTCAAGCTAAAGCCCAGGTTCATTTTAACACAAATCAAGGGTTTATCCCTATCAGCGCTGATTTATATCATGCCATACTAAACCTCCACTAGCTAGACCGTTTTGTCCAGTCAAGTGATCTATTATACTGATACATACATCTGTAGTCCTAAAACAAAGCGAAGGGCGGAGCAGTATAGTCGAACTCTCGTTGAGAATAAATTGTCTTGATTGACTTTCACCGTCTGCGGAAGCTGTCAAACAGGCCAGTGACAATCGAAGTCGGTTTGTGAGTACTTGGGGTAGCGGGTGTACTCGCTGAAGGATGTGAAGGGGAAAGCGGCGGTGGCGACGGGCCTGTTGAGTAAGATTGAGGTGACTGCCATGGAGGTTGAGAGGCATAACCCGGGCTGTAACCGGGGTTATGTGCGCCACCAGAACTCGGAGTCGGGTGAACAGGAGGTGTATAAGCACCTGGACCGTAAAGCGACTGCGGAATGGCGCCGCCGTGAAATGAGTTACGTTGCGGCTGTTGCCAACCTGTATTAAGAGTCCCAAGGGCGGGCACCTGAGGCGTCGGGAACGATATTGACCCCGAACCCGATGTGGAGGTGTGTAAGTGCGAAGACACACGAGCACGTTGCGGAGGGGGTGAAGCGTAGATCGCGGGGTTGTTCAGTTGAGAAGGAGATGGAGAGGGTTGATTTAGGTGGACTTGATGGGAATGAACCCGCTGGTGGGTGTTCGGGGAGGAGCTTCGGGTATTTTTGGTCAGTTTGGCAGCTGGATTTGAACTGGAAGGCGGAGTTGTAGGTCTAGCAGCTGTACACGGAAGTAGGCGGCGAATTTAGACAAGAAAGTGGAAGGCATCAATCAGTTCCACCAACCCTTTCTATCCTCTTTCTTTTTGGGATCCTTGCTTGCCTTCACCACGCTAGGCACCTCCTTGTTCGTCTTATGTTGGACAGGCAACTCCTTGCTAGGTCGATCACTGACACTCGGTTTCGGTTGCAACTCAGGCATGTCAATTTTGCTTAAATGCACCATGAGACTTGTTGGCGGTGTGTAGGAGGTAGTCGGTTTGGCATTGTCATCGAGGTTGATTCGTTTGGGACCTTTGGGCTTCTCCATATCATATACCACGTATTGGTGCAGTTCAGCTCCATCGGACAGGCCTACATAGTTAACATTCAGCTGCACCATGGAGTAATTAAGTAAATCGCCAAACCTGCTTTGTGCCGTATGCGTTTTGTTTGCTCCACCACTTGCAGTACTCTAGGCACCTGTTCTGCGGCAGCCGACTTGACGGTTACAAATAACATGGCGTCATCCTTGAAATTAGATGTAGTCAGTGACCGGATCAAGACACAGGAGATTTGGGCGTACTTCGAGGAGCCGGGCGCAGTACTGGGCATAATGGTCGATAGAACCTTCCTCCTCTACTGTAACTTCATTATGTTCACCCCGAATGCGTTGCATCTCAGCTATCCTGTCAACACCCGTTTTCGGAGCAGGTTTCGGAGGAGGTTGTGGCGGAGAGGACATAGATGCTGTGTTCGGTGTTGCCGAGGTTTGGCGACCTAGTCCTGGTGTAGAAACTGGGGAAGCCTCCTGGGGTGTGTGATATCCCTCGTTGACGTCTTGAAATGTTAAGAGCGCGGTGAGGATGACAATTTCTAGGCCTTTACGGTCATCAATGTCAAATCTGGAGGATTAAGCTATCAGGAAGTGAAGTTTGGAAAGGAAGTACGAACAGCCCACCGATTGAGGTTGTAGTCTAGAATCTGGACAGATGTTGTTTTGAGGCGGCCAGCAGGTTCCTTTGTCACCGCAACTAGCACTGGAGGATCAGGTTTGCGTAGCATGAAGCATTCTTCGCGCTTCCATTCAAATTCATGTCTAAATCAAAGTATGATCAACAAACAATGTATTGGTATAACGAGACAATAATAAATTACTCACTCCTCCCACTTGAAGCCCCAACGAAAGGAGATTGTACCAGTATATTTGAGTTCAACAATTATTGTGGGATTACAGAGCTCTAGTGTCTTCGCCTTGCTCGTAACGGCTGGAGATGTCGCGGTAATTAGCAGAGATTGTGATATTGGATCTGAACATGCCAGTTGAGATCAAAGTGCTTTGAACTCGTCGATTATTGGATGATAGCATACCATAAACCTCTGCCTTGTAATCCGTTCCTGGGAGTCGCTGCTTTCTATAGTAAACTGTACCAGCAGGGTCGACTAGATCGACGACGTTAGGGTTTTCCTTATTCTGGGTGAGGTGGAGTGTAAACAGGTTTTGGTCCAAGCTCATAGTAGTACAGGAATTGGGGTTGTGATGAGAGACAGGAGCAAGGCGATATAAAGCCAGGCCTAACGGGCTGACTGCGGGTGAATAGCGATCACAAGGGACGCTAACGCCCTACCGGTGCATAGCCCCTACATAGCTTGACAAGTGGCAGCTCCAGCCTTGAACGTGCTCTCCTGACCTCTCAAACCCTTCTGGTTCATGTTGATACCTATTTATTCACTCGTACTCATCGCCCAGGGTGCTGAGCAGTGAGTAAACCACAACTCGTATGCACCCCGTTGCGTTCTCACTTTAAGGCCTACTGGCCGATAGACATTACCAGTGGTGCCAAACTTGGACTAACCCACTACTCTGTCCCGAGGGCTTCTTACTGACTCCGGCATCGCTTTACCTATCCTAGCTCATAGAACAACACAACTGCATTCGTCTTTCGGTACTGCGCAACAGAAAAGGCTGTAGCGCTGATGGTCGTCCTGAGAAGGAAAATGGTTCCAGCCCTGGCCTTGATCGACATGTCATTACACAACACTACGCAGATGCGTCTCGTGGAATCTGAATCTAGTAACACCATCTCGCCTTTGGCAGCACACTCATACGACCTTAACCAAGTTAACCTAGCCGTGGTCTTCCATGCAAGGCCAAGACCGTCTTATAATAAACTTTCTCAACTGAGCTATCCTTAAACCTGATTTTCGAACATCACGAACTCCCTCCTTACAGCTTAAATTAAGCGCTCTTTGGAACCTCCACTGTCCTTCTGCGAATCCAGATTTCTCCACTCGTCCATGCAGCTCTCAGAAGCCAGATCTATCCGAACCGGCGAATTCTTTATAGATGATCTCGCTTAGCGGTCATCATATTTCCATCCATGGGCTTGACGGCAGGGTTTTCTCGGGATAGTAGCTCCTAGACCCCATTTACAGTTCTTACATCAGTTTAACCATATGGTCATATAGCACACAGATCACCGGACGAACAACACCAAAAACCGGTAGATGCATCCTAATACCTAACGACGCTCACATGAGGTAAAGATTGGACCTGATCGAGTTGACTATAATCGGTTCAGAGGATCGAATCCTGTTTTCTGCCACGCAAGCTTACTTGTGTTATATTCTTCGCATATGCGCCCCCAATGATGAAGTGCTCTCTTCGAGACGCTCACCATACCCTGTTCAACGAGGGGAATTCGTCCATCCAGTCATCCCTGGGTGCCCCCTACACAATCGTCGCAGTGTCCTTGCCAAACTGGGGTGCTATGCAACCAACCGACCCATACCGATCGGGATAGTTTACTGCACCGAGGGCTGCTATGGCCATTCCGAAGCAAGTTCTCCATTCTCATATAACTCAACTCCGTTTTTCAGACACCACTGACAAATCCTTTCATACCAATGAACGAAAGTCTGTCCCCAGGGTGACACCATTCATCTTCCCGTTACCCAACGAGACTGATAGCGCCGTCGGACCTTCCTCATCCCTATATGCGTATAAAACTCGACGTTACGGCATTTGACAAAGCGCACACCGCATTCTTTGTAGGACTTATGTGTTACATCCGTAAATTCAACCAAATCTATTCGTTTCCACATATATAAAAATTTTCCATAATGATGGTTTCTGTACATTTGGTATGTACTTATGTGCTCCTAGCATACGTGATTTGACTAATAGCCATCAGTCACAGCCGTACTGTATCCCAATTAAATGATAGATCATGGGGACCACTAAATTTTGGCGTATGGTGGTCTTTTTTGAATTCCTATATTACCAAAGCAACGAAGGAAAAATTGGACCGCTATGCAAATAGTAGATCCAGACGTTCGACTTGTCTCCATGAAGATAGCCTATGTAGCATTGCACTATCCGGGTGTCATGAGCACTGGATTCTCTACTTTTTCTTTCGGATGTACATTCTTGGTCCCCTTTCTTATTGCTCCGGTAGCTGGTCTGGCTCAAACCGTCGTGAGCACACTTCAAACCTGATTTAGGCGCTGACAATTGACTGCTTTGCATTCAGCCAATAAACTGCCATCTGGACAGAGAGATATACGGATGTCACACGTACAGATATTATACCAATCAGCTTCGCAGATCATCGTTCAAACGTTCACGGTTTAAGTCCCCATTCTACTACCAGCTAAGTACCTAGGCACCTGCACAAAATGCCTCATGCGAACACGCTCCGCACTCTTCCAACTAGGCGTAGAACTGTAACATCATCTCTATAGCCTCTCGGCTTAAGTGAGTGGCTACTGATCTCCCCACGTGTCAGGTCACCTTCACAATCTCGTTCCCCAACCAGGAATAAATCTCCTAAAGCCCCGCTCCAGTCGCAGCCTCCTCTGTTTGTCTTTTCTACTACTGACACGTCTCCGGTATCACGAGCAGATACACCAACCCAACTTCCTGTCAACAGTGGGTATGTACCTTTAGTAGTGGATGGAATAAGCGCTCAGAACATTGTATGTCCCGATCGTCGGATCGTGGCTAATGATCATCAATCATGACAAAGATAATCTATTGAGTAATTTTTGGATCCAGCCCTTTCATGAAAACCCAAGGTATCTCCTAACCCAGATCTACCGGACTCCCTCAATGACCACCATCGCTGAGGCTGCACAGACGCAGACTGTTCGCTATGTAAATGGTAAGCAAACCTTCAACACGCCCCGACATTGATCTAAACGAGACTATAGTCGCCTGTCTGGCACTCGTGACATATGAGCATTGTATGTAGATCACGCTCCAAATAAAGACGGATTACTCTTACACAACTGTTCAGTGCTTCAAATTCATGCCGAGGTGTGTGTGTCATCAGACCCATACTAACTTGATGAATCATGGGTTTTGTCTACTCAGGCAGAGTTTTTCTGGGTGAATGTTCTTTAATTAGGACCAGTGGCCACCTTTCTCAACGCCCACATCAGAAAAAACCGTGGAGTCTCGCCAAGTATCTCTTCCTGTGTGTGAGTACCACAAACCTAGCATTGATTGCGAACGAGTTCACTAAATCGTTAGCTACAAGAATCGATATTATATACTAATACTTCTCGGGTATGTCCTAATGGTTACTGCATATTGTTCTTCTTGCTTACAACCCGCAGAACAACTTCGATTGGTGCGTTACGTGTTTTTGTTTCCAGGCTGTCCTAACCTAACATTAGCATTTTTACACCCTAACCCCCCACCAAAAGTATGTGTCTTCAATTTAGGCAAGGCGCCCCTCCATGTCCCTACCTGTGCTTACTCGCCGATGTGGGCCAGCTGTACGTGGTATTTGGTCAGCTTATATGCCTTACCCACCTTGGGCTTTGTGTAACAGGTGTTCGTACAAGTTGCGTACAATTCTCTACATTTGTGCTTACTGTTTCTCGGATAGGCCAGTCAATTTTCTTTTGGCAATCCGCAGGTGCCACGGCCCTAGTGCTTTTGACTCACGGTTGGCCCCACTTCACGCCCATTGGCAGCTCTGATCATTCAACATGAAATTAGTTATACTTGCTCTCAGATTGTATGCGATGTATGGATGTAGCCGAAAAATGCGTCTTTTTCTTGTGCCTTTCCCTATTCTCGTACTACCAAAACTAGGCTAACAAGCTTTCGACCGCGACAGGCTATTATGATATCATTGGAGGCCCTCACCATCATTGTACTTGACGTTCTTCGCCCCTTTGCGTTCAAATCGGTACAAGACAGTACGGTTATGTTATCACTCTACAGCTGCACTTTTTGAACTGCCTTCAATCCAGCTATAAGCGATTTAAATGAACCGCGAGCCCTTGATGTTCATATATGCTCAACTACAAATACTACCAAAGGCGTAAACTATGCAGCGTATTGGTATGCCATCGTTCTTCTGGTAGAGTCTGTTCTACTGGGGTTTGCCCTGGTGAAAGCTTGGAAATATCGTTCGGTTTTTGATCACCCCCTCATGCGGCAACTAACCATGGACTCGTTATTATATTTCTCCATGTTAGTACATTTGGCTCAAACCTTTTGACATTCAAGAAGCTGACAGATAGATAAAGGCTTTTTGGGGTGTACCTTGCGAACCTAATAGTCTGGGCCAAAAACAATGCATGCGATATCTACATTTTTTTTGTCTTATGACCATCATTAATATCTAAGTTAGGTTCTTATCTATGTAGTCTCTACTACGTTAATTCAGAGAATGAATGACAGAAAGAGCACATGAACACACCCGCGACTGGTTCCAAGTCGGTTCTAATCGCTTCAATAAATGACAACAATCATGAACTTTGTTGGTCTGTGTATTATGTGGTGTGAATTGTGATAACGTATCTGCCTAATGTATAGCAGCAAGCGCTACAGGTTCACAGCAGTAACGATTGACAGATGTTTCTTTGTGTAAACCACAAGGTGCTTCCCTGAGTCTGCAGCCATGGGGTGTATAAAGGCTTGTACAATGCGATCTGCTTCTACACCACATTTATTTGAAACCTGATTGATAATGGCTATCACTAAGTATGCACAACTACAGTTGGTTTGTTACGTTCATGGTAAGTAAGCATGCCGCCCTACTTTATACCCTTTCTTGACAGATTATATAGTGGTCTCGGCAGCTCTGATGATATACGAACACCGTGAGTATAGACATGCTTACTTTCCGCCGTAAAACCCTCAGCAAGGTTATCTTTCCATAGTTCTTCAAATGAGGAATGAGGTGCGTGTATAGATTTACCTTCTATCACCATATACTCCTAACACTTGATTCAATATCTATAATCTAGGTGGAATTGTTTTGGGTAATATATGCTGGACCTGTTGAAAACTCCCAGTTCCTAGCTTGCTGACTTTTGACTTGCTAGAAACGACGGTGGACGTTGGCCAAAATATTGTACTTACTGGTGTGCTGCATCTCTCGCATTGGTGTGTGAAGGATTCTTATCCATTACTGATAGAATCGATACATTGGTCTAGCAGTTACAGCGTGAGTGTCAGGTTTAAAATATTTCCCTCCGTCGTATCTGACTGTAGTTGGTTACAGATCAGCTGCCGCTGGTGCGTAGTTCTAATCTTAATTTCTCATTCCACCACAGGTAAATCAAATCAGTCTAGTATTTTTGCATCTCGAACCGTCGTATAAAGTCTGCTTTCATTTGTGCATACTCTTCAAATCTAAACACCTCCTGTTAGCTGTTTGTTTCATTCCACAGCCTCGCCTCTCACTTGGTCTCACTCCCCTGATAGGTGTAAGTCTACTATATATGTGCAATGTTATATACTCATTCGGTAGAGACCGTGCTTCTTGGACTTGCGCTTGTGAAAGCTTGGGAGTATCGCTCAGCCCATGATAATCCCTTGATGAAACAGCTTACTCGAGACTCTGTAATCTATTTCGTCGTGTAAGTCTGAATTTCCTTTACTCGTGAGGTATTCATCAAGTTACTGTTGTTGAATAGCGTCTTTCTGGCGTACCTCTTAGATTTGGTTGCATTCACAAGGGCAGAAGTACGTAACTTGCGTTATCCACACTATTGTATACTTGTATTCATCTCGACAAGGTGGCTGGCGAGGCAAATGCGCCAATTTCGTTCGCCTTCTCTGTCATCGCTGCCAATCGTTTGCTCATCAGAGTGCGCTCAGAATATTTCAACAGACGTTTTTCATTGAACGTCAGCCCTCACCTCCCACAGCTGCAGTTCAACATACCCCCCTCTGCTTCTTCCCATCACATGTCGACACTCCCTACAGACGCTTCAGCTGACAATACTACCGAATATATGGCATTCAATGAACGGCTTGGTCTATAAACAATATATCTTATAGTGAAAGGCTACAATTATATTATTAATACATCCATACGAGAACAAAAGTGATAGTATTAAGTAAAGAGATTTCTCATATGCAGACCAAGAAAGTAGGTAAAGCACGTTGTTTGTATCCGTCTCATCCACTGTCATCTAGACCCTCAGTCTATACACCGGTCATCTCAAGCCAGTGGCAAATGCCTTGCATTATCTTCTTGTAATCACGGCCCCGAAACATTGTCCAATAGTCCACGTAATAAACCAGGGCGGCATGCCAGTCAACGCGGTATGACTTTCTTGAGTATATCTAGCGATCCTGTGGCGGACACTTATCTAGTCTGCGAACGGACCAAATCGATATATCCGTCAGAAATTGGGGTTATCACGACCATGATGAAGCAGGCCTTGATAATCTGCCATTCACTGACGGATCCCGTTAGTCGATACATCCGTCTTGAAGTGCTACGCCAAAAGCTGCTGCCTGCATCCAGATTCCAGGTTATCCCTCTAGACGCCTTCTCGGTTGCTATAGAACTTGACCCTATAGTATGTCAATAATGCAGTGCATGCTAGTAGCGCCTGTTGATCCTTCAATAAGGCATGTCCATCGCTGCCAGAATATCGGGTATCAGAGCAATGACTAGTGACACTAGATCATGATTGTAGTAGAATGTTACCACTCAAAATCCAGGGTATCGGTATGTTAATTCATAGCATGGCTGACAGAGAGCACATGAACACACATCCGCGACTGGATTCTACTTGAAACTAACTTCAAGTTGATGTTAATCGCTTCGACGAATGACAATGATCATGATCTTTGTTGGTACGTGGTATGATAACGTATCTGCCTCTCCACAGGCTCGCAGCTACTCGACAGACCCTCGAGACCGTAAGGAGCTAGCCTGAACTACAACTACAGGGTGTATAAAGGCTTGCGATGTGATCTGCTTCTACACTACATCTATTCGAAACCTTAACAATGAGTATTGCTAAGTACGCACAAGTACAGTTGGTTTGTTACGTTCATGGTAAGTCAGCATGTCACCTTACTCCCACCTGTTGTTCAGGTGATTGCATAGTGGTCTCGGCAGCTCTGGTGATATACGAACACCGTGAGTATAGACTTGTTTACTTTCTGCTGTAAAACCCTCACCAAGGTTGACTTCTACAGTTATTCAAATGGAGGACGAGGTGTGTGTCCTAATTTACTTCAAGCTTTCACTTATAAGTTTCTGATACTTGAGTTTATATCTAGGTGGAGCTATTTTGGGTAATATATGCTGGACCTGTTGAAGACTCCCAGTTCCTGGCTTGTTGACTTTTGACTTCTGCTAGAAACGACGGTGGACGTTGGCCAAAATATTGTACTTACTGGTGTGCTGCATCTCTCGCATTGGTGTATGAAGGATTCTCATTCATCACTGATAGAATCGATACATTGGTCTAGCAGTCATAGCGTGGGTGTCAGGTTTAAAATATTTCCCTCTTTCATAACTGACTATAGTTGTTTACAGATCAGCTGCCGCTGGTGTGTAGTTCCAATCTTGATTTTTCATTCCTCTACAGGTAAATCATGTAAATCTAGTATTTTTGCATCTTGAACCGTCGTATAAGGTCTGCTTTCATTTGTGCATACGCTTCAAATCTAAATACCTCCTGTTAGCTGTTTGTTTCATTCCACAGCCTCGCCTCTGACCCGGTCTCACTTCCCCGATAGGTGTAAGTCTACTATATATGTGCAATCTGTTATACTCAATCTAAGTTTGTCAGGTAAAGGATACTTTTACTGGCAAAGCATTGGCACGACGGTTCTATTCCTGATATCGCATGGTTCTTGACTTCATTCCAATCTATGTACACATATCTTGCTAATGCTCAAAATAGTTATACTCGCACTTCGACTTTATGCAATGTATGGCAACAATCGCAAGCTGTTAATACCTTTTGTGATTGCATCATAATTCATCGACGACTAACCGGCACATAACTGAACCTTTTCTCTCATCTAGATTGGAATGGCATTGTTGGAAATTATCATTCCCTGCTACGCAGTGCCTAATTTCACTAGTGGGCTACGTGTACTTAATATTTTTCAACACTAATTTTGACGTGATTAGCCGCCGTGATCGAGCCAGTTCATGGTATATATATCTGTGCCGCGCATCAAGAACGTTCTGCTTGGATTGTGTGGTTCTGGTACACAACGCTACTCTCGGTAGAGACTGTACTTCTTGGACTGGCGCTTGTGAAAGCTTGGGAGTACCGCCCAGCCCACGAGAATCTCTTGATGAAACAGCTCACTCGGGACTCTGTGATATATTTTGTCGTGTAAGTCTGGATTTTCCTCATTCACGAAAGAGTGACTTAGCGAATTTTTTACAAATAGGGTCTTTCTGGCCTACCTCTTAGATTTGGTTGCATTCGCAAGGGCAGAAGTACGTAAACTGTGTTATCCACACCTTTATATTTGTATTCAAGACAATCTCAATCTCAACAAGGTGGCTGGCGCGGTGAATGCGCCAATCTCGTTTGCCTTTGCTGTTATCGCTGCCAATCGTTTGCTCATCAGAGTGCGCTCGGAATATTTCAACAGATGTCCGTCATCAAATGCCAGCCCTCATCTCCCACAGCTGCAGTTCAACAAACCCCCCTCTGTTTCTTCTCATCGCACGTCAATACTTCCTGCGGACGCCTTGGTTGACAATGCTACCGAGTATATGGCATTTAATGAACGACTTGGTCTATAAACAAGATATCTATAGTGAATGGGTACATTTAATAATATGATACAATTATTGAAAGGGTATTGAACAATGGTGTGCACAACTAGTTCTCTTGCGTACAGAGTCGCGTCTACGCGGGAAGACCATGATTTAGAGTTCACGTCAAGAAAATAGGCGCTCCCTTGAAATCGCTTTTTTTTTTCTTATTTCTCATGAGCTTATGGTAGTATAGAGGTTGATCAAACACCCTCACCTCGGTCTCAATGCTCCGATAGTGGATGAGCCTTCACCCAGTTCGCTAACATCTCTACGCTGATCATTTTCAATCCCCAGCGGTCGGCAAATGCCCTACAATCATCCCTTCTCGCCATTGTGCCCCGCGGATCATCGTTGACCAATTCACACAAGACACCGGCTTTGGGAAGGCCGGCCAAGGCGCAGAGGTCAACAGAACTCTCTGTGTGACCTTTTCTGGTGAGTACACCCCCCTCGCGTGCGCGGAGGGGAACCATGTGACCAGGACGAGTGAAGTCGTCGGGGCGTGTAGTGGGGCTAGCGAGGGCGCGAACGGTGGCTGATCGATCAGCGGCGGATATGCCAGTGGTTGTACCTATAGATGCATGGAGTCAGGGGTGGGTTTAACGGAACACGGAACTTGGAAGGGGTTCGTTACCATGCTTGTAGTCAACAGTGACGGTGTACGCTGTACGATGGCGTTCCTGGTTATCTGGGACCATCATAGGGATGTCGAGTTCTTCAAGGCGCTCGCCAGGAAGGCCTATGCAGATGTAACCACTAGTTGGGTGTCAATCGCGTGAAATGCGTAGGGACAGCGATGAGATGAAAGACAGACCTAGTATACTTTATCATCCAAGCCATTTTTTCGGTGGTGCAGTGTGAAGCAGCGATGATGAGGTCTCCTTCGTTTTCTCTGTTCTCGTCGTCCATGACCACGAGGAAATCGCCTGCGGCAAAAGCTGCGAGGGCTTCGTCCATGGAATCAAAGGCAAACGCAGATCTAGTTGGAACGTCTGCGAGAGCAACGGGTGCAGGATGTTTTAGGTGAGAGAGGCCATTAATTGGAGGAAGCACTGGGGAGACGGCGGTGGGAGCCATTAACAGGTGGGGCGGTAAGGGCATTTGTTTTAAAATGTCGAGGGTCTTATAAGGGTGGGTGACAAAGACACGTAAAGCATCATGCCAGAGCCGATTTTCAGCTGCTGATCGGTTTACTTTATAGATAATCCGGTTACGAGTAGTATGCAGTGAGCTATGGACACTACTCAAATTATCGTCGTCGTCGTTATCGCTGCCGATGCCACCGTCGTCTTGGTCGTTGTTGTCAGCGATGGCGTCTCTCTTTTTTCTGATATTTTATTATTATTATTTTACGTAAACCAAGCTCGGATCGGTCAATTCCGGGTCAAAACGGACTTTTTCCTGAATTTTTTTTGGTGACAAAGTCCGGGTTTCCGTCATCCTTTCTCTTCGACAACCTCCTCCTTCCCCTCTCGCTCTTGAACTGATCTTACAATCGAGCTTAGATTCCTTCATAGAAGCTATTTAAAAAATGTCACAGATCACTCCAAAGTGGGATTCAAGGTCAGAACAGATAATATCACTGCCTATGAGCTGGAGGCTAAATTACTTAGGTTTGCTGGACCTGTCGTCCACGACTCGGCCTACTACGCCAAATGTATGCTTGGTGGTGCCATCGCCTGTGGATTCACACACGCGGGTATCACTCCCTTGGACGTTGCAAAATGTAACATGCAGGTCAGATCCCGCTATTCGCCATACATGGCCAGTTCATCTTCATCTCCAAACGTCCATTCACTCTCCAGGTCAGCCCCGCAAAATACTCAGGCCTTGTACCCTCCGTCAAACTACTCCTCAAAGAGGAAGGTTCTACCGGTATCTGGAAAGGCTTCATGCCCACCTTCCTCGGTTACTCAGCTCAGGGCATGTTCAAGTATGGGCTTTACGAAATCTTCAAGGATTTTTATTCCAATCTCGCCGGCGAGGAAGCTTCCGCAAAATACAAGCCTGCCATCTGGCTCGTTGGTTCCGCCTCTGCTGAAGTTTTCGCAGATATCGCACTCTGCCCTCTCGAAATGACCAAAGTCAAGATTCAAACAAGTGCCACGGGTACTTTCCCAACTGCTTTTGGCGCAGCCATCAGGGAAATGCAGCGCACAAAACTCGAAACGCGCTATCCATTTGGGTCCCTTGTACCCCTCTGGTCACGTCAGGTACATGCACACAACTGGTAATAACAAGCAAAACGACAAAAAGGCTGATCAATTTTCTGTCTATTTCGTAGATCCCCTACACTATGGCCAAGTTCTTCTTCTTTGAAAAGATCGTCCAACTCTTTTACACCCACGTCTTCACCAACCCTAAAGAGTCATACGGCAAAGGTACTCAGCTCGGTGTGACGTTTGCGTCTGGTTATCTCGCTGGTGTCGTCTGCGCTATTGTATCGCACCCTGCGGATTCACTTGTTTCCCTTCTTGGCAAAGCTGAGAATAAAGGAAAGAGCGTTGGCGCAATTGCGAGTGAGACTGGTATCATGACTCTAGCAACAAAGGGTCTTGGTACCCGTGTCATCATGATTGGTAAGTTCATCTCTTCTTTGACTGTTTGGAATCAGGACTTGGTGTGACTCATACGAATGTATAGGTACTCTCACTGGCTTCCAATGGTGGATCTACGACTCGTTCAAGAGCGCTTTTGGTTTGGGCACAACTGGTGGCAAATAAGCTTTTTATCCCATGCGAGATAAGGTCCCTAGTTGGTTGATGTGGTTATTGTTAGCCTCCACCCTCTCTACCTACCTGTTCATTTTCTCCCTCCCAGATACGATCTCCATGCCCTCTAGATTGGAACATTATCTTAATAAAACCTTTAGACGGAATGATACAAGAGATCGAGACAGATGATGTAGTGATGTGACATGAATGGGTAATTGCTGGATCAAAAGTTGGTTATATGCTAAGGGTCCATAGCGATAGCAGGCTGAGCAGTACAATCCCACCCCTCGTGGTACTCCGACTGACAAATGGCACACACCTTCGTGGAGCATGTTGGACACACATACACCATCGCCAATCCGCCTTGACGATCTGCCGACAGCGGCCTAAACACAGTCTCGCAGTGTGGTAGTGGGCAGAAGAAAAACTCGTCAGGGCGTTTGCGTACGTGAAAAAGAAACGCGTTTTTCAAAAGTGCAGCCTCGGATACCGTAGGCAGCACATCGCGTACGATGATGTACGGGATATACTCTTCGCATCCGACGAGACAGCGCAATGGCGTAACCTGCGTCAAAGAGTTTAAAGAGTGTTGCAGACATGCTGTACAGTAGGCATGTTTGCATGATAGCTTGACAGTTTCCCGAGGAGGTCGCCGGCAGACAGGGCAGAGGAAGCTCTCGCTAGCGCCGTCATCAGCCAGAGCATGGCCGTCATTGTGCGTCTCAGGTGATGCAGAGGCTGCCAACCTACTTTGAGCCTTTCTCACATCCGCATCGCCTCGCACAATGAGCTGTGGAACGGCTATATCTAGCATTACCTTGTTTGTGCCAAGCTCGTCTAGTAACGCCTTGTACCCGCCATCAATAAGTAGCCGTAGTGCACGAAGGTCAAGTGGAAGAATGTGCCGTTGTGCTCGGACCATGCTCAATAGCTTCCATACGATACCCCTTGCTCGTTTACGATTTGTTTCATCCCCTAAGATATACACTCGTTGCCTTCGTGTGTCAACTTTAATGAAGAAAGATCTGTCGTTGTTGATTTTTTCGATAGCTCGAGTGCTGCTTGATAGCTCGAAATATTCATCCCAGGCTGGCATGGATTTGCCCTCATGAGTGAGTACTTCACCTCGTAACGCTTCTTGTACCTGACGATTGGCCTGCCCAAATGCGGCACCACTCTCTGCATCCGCATATAGATGGATGTCGACGGGTTCTCCACTGCTGTAGATTCGCATGTTACAGTGCTCTTGGTGTGCCTCGCCTAGCTGTTCCATGATGACGCCCACCGCTTGGTATCTACGCGTCGAAACTTTGTAGTTCGCATAAAAAATCTTCTCCAAAGAAAGAGACTCTCCATCACCAAGAAATTGGCATGGCTTGCCATGTTCACTCATCACACTCGAAAGGCCTGTGTGGAAGCGAGCGAATGCCGTGTGTTTGGGTCGAGTGGGGTCTAAGGGGACCTGATGGAAACTTTCGAGTGAACCTCGTTGTGCAAGCTTATTCCGAATATTGTCTAACGGGGAATCCACATAGGTGGGGGCATTCATATGTATGACCATGGCTTGCGCCAAGTCCTCAAGCGCCGGCCTATCCACGTCAACGAGCAAACTGCTGATCTTCACTGTGTACGCCGTGTCGTTGGCTCGAGGGCGGGAAAACATTGCTTTAATCTTCCTCCCTTGAAATATCGCTCCGTTAAGTCGCTGTTCGTTAGATTTTGCAATAGATACCGTGGGGTAATAAGCCCAGGCAGAGCGGGATGGTGATGGCCAGGTGATTTTGACCGTTCTACACTCTAACGGTGACACGATTATTTCCGTTGCTAGCCTTGCTGTCAGTGGACGCGAGTCGTAGGTTTGCCTATGCAACCTTGTGGCGGCTTCAACTGCATTCAGTGGTTCGCTGAATTTCATGATGACATCAATTCCTCCTGCGAGGGTTTCCAGCATGACGTTTTCATCACCACGGCCAACGTTAACGGTGTCGGCTAGCTCAATAGCCTCAGCGTAAGACATATCTGTCGGCAAGTTGGATACAATGACATAAAATGCATCGGATGCAGCCCTAATGCTTGTTGGAGAGCAACCGTTATCAAGGCCGAAACGGACAGTACAACCGAATAATTCTCGTTCTACCGCAAGTTCTGGCTCCTGAAAAGTCAGATTCGTTAGCAATTTAACCATTGCACAAGTGTGGCCTCACTATTTGGGGTGGCTCAGGTTCGTTGGTTTGAGTCTGTTGTATTTCAGCCACGTCCTCGTAGTCAGACTATATAGGACCCGTTGAGGACGTATAAGGTGGTAGAAATATGTAATCATACCTTGATTGGGGTTGAGCTTCGTTCGAGATCTTCCGAAGCATCGGTGATGTGGAGATAATGGCAAGCTTCGCCCAATTCACAATGCCCCTGGCCGAAAGCTTTGCAAGGAGCTTGGATTTTGACAGGTACCAAGATTGCAGGCGTTTCTTTGGGCCATTCCTCCTCCCAAGTCTTTTCGTCGTCCTCTGAAGATCGGGGGATTGCTTCTTCAGGCTCACGAGACGTCGATTCACGCGCTGTAGTATATTCGCCTGTTACAAGCGGCAAGTCATCCTTAGCAACGGGGCCTTGTTCTTTTACAGTGTTTAGAGCATGTTCTATCTCTATCCCTGTGTCTGCTATTATCTCCGAGGGTGTAGTGGTAACGGAGCTGGGAGGTACTTCGTGGCGGAGGTGGCAGCGGTCTCCAAATTTACAGTGGCCTCTGACGAAGAAGTTACAAACGGGTGTTGGAGGAACAGCCCAGGGTACATGTTCGCTGTTTGGCTCGGTGTCATGCAATTGGCCATCTACTAGGGGTGGCGTTGTCACCGTCGTTCCTTGGGGTGCTTCGTCAGGCATCGTGTTCGCTTGAACGTCATTTGGGACGGGGCTTGGTTGTCTGGAATAAGACCTGGAGGGAGCCAGAGACGTCATTATGGAAAGGTTTCCGCCCTCGGATGTACTCCTAGGCAAATCATGACTGCGGTCGCATCGAGCGCCCTTCTTGCAATGGCCTTCGGCATAGAATCGGCATATACTCCTCCTGCCAGCTCCAGGGCCTTGATACCGTTCCTTATCTACCACATAAGGATTACTCGCGTGTGTCGTCTCTTTTGCGGCCCGTTCACCAATACGTTCATCCCACTTATTACTACTTGCACTCCCATTTGTAGCCCACTCATCAACATAATCATCCCACCCGACATTCGGTACATCCCCTAACGTCCACGCACCATCCCCATCGACCCCAATTTTTGCAACGAACCCACTAGTGTGATCGTCTTCCTCGACGGCCTTTGAACTTTTCCTTGTTTGTTCGACTGTATCCGGCGCCCTCTTCGTAGTCCATTCGTCTATATGATCATCCCACTTGTTAGCATCCTGATCCCAGCTATCTCCAGTGGAAGTAGGCACGAGTGGAACTGTAGGCGGTTCTTCCATAGTGCGCGATTCATGAAGAAAATTGCACTTGTCACCCCATCGGCAATGGCCCTCTAGAAAACGCTTGCATTGAGTGCGCTGGATTTGACTTCTGTGTTGGTTTGTAGGCGTAGGCCGACCGCTCCCAGTAGGAGTATTACCAGCTTCTACGACACTATATGGGTCACAGGAAGTCTTGTTATTGTCGGTCGTATCTGGTGTCTTTTGCGCGGTCCACTCATCGACAGGATCACCCCACTCGGCGGCGTCGAGATTCTCACTAACCTCAGAAGTGAGTGTGAGCTGCTCTGTAGGCGCAGGTCGACTGCTCTCTGTAGACGCAGCTTCCTCCGCGCTGAGAGATTCATGAAGAAACCTGCACTTGTCACCCCATCGGCAACAGCCTTCTAGGAACCACCTGCATGGGCGCTGCATCTGGCCAGCCGGTTGTTTTTGGGCCGTTGGGCGGCCGCTCCCACTGAGAGCAACACCAACTACTCCAGCATTTTGTGAGTAATAGGAAGGCTTACTTTCGCTAACTGCATTGGGTGCTTTTGTGGCGGCCCACTCGTCAACAGGATCATCCCACCCGGCGGCCCCAGGATCCCAACCATCCTCGGTAGGGGCGGGCATGGCTAGAGACGTGGAACCACTGCGTTCTGAAACTCCAGCTTCTTCAACATTATTTGATACATGGGAAAACTTGCACTTGTCGCCCCATTGGCAATGGCCTTCTAGAAACCACTTGCATAGAGCGCGCTGGATCTGACCAGCGTTTTGATATCCCCCCGACCCCTCCTGCCCACCATCGTCCGTCTCTACGTCGCCCTCCAAAGCTCCTCCATACGGCCGCTGAAGAGAAGCCGCCTCATGACGAAAATGACATTGATCCCCTCTCCCACAAGTTCCTGATTTAGCATAATATTTACAAAGTGTTTGCTCTGGCTCTGGTGGGCCGGGGGCATAACCGCCCTCCTGGTCGTCATAGTGCTCCGGCGGTTGCTCAGGTAGAATTGAAAGTAGGTCGGTAGAGGGGACGTGGAGGTAAGGGCAGGCCGAACTATTGCGACATTTGCCCAGCGGATAGAATTTGCAGACGTTGAACGGAGAAACCGTAGCCATTTTCACATCGCCCGCCTGCACGGCCGGGGCACTGAAGTTCCAAAGTGGAGGCTGTGCGTCATGAAATAGAAGAGAGTATTCGTTGACCGACAGTGAGTGGCGGAACCTGCAAGCCTCGCTTTGGGTACATCGACCTTGAGCAAAGAACCTGCAAAAAGGTATCATAAAATCCGCCAAGGGGTCTGCGTGTTCACTCCAATGAGGCATCACGGTTTGGCCGGGTGGGATGGTTGAGTCTAGGTGGGAAGAGAGACCCTCGTTTTCGTCGTACGACGCATGAGGGTGGCCCTCACTAGAGGTTTTATCTGGCGCTGTTTGACAAGACTGAGTGTCCAAAAGTTCTTCATCGGCATCTACTTTAGCATCATGGAATGGTACATTATCAGTCATTTCTTCGGCCAGCATCTCTGCGCCTTCAGTTTCAGCATCGTCCTGATTAGAAGATGCCTCCGAAGGAGAAAAATTATCATCGTCAGCTGATGAAGGGGACAATTCAGGTGTGTCATTGGCGTCCAGATTCTCAAGGTCGTTATAGACAGGAGTGCCGTTTTCACTTGGTTCGGGGTGCGACTGATGATCAAGTTTCGCGTCAGGACGAGCCGACTCCTGGTGTGCATTGGACCAAATGTCGTCAGCGTGAGCGGGAATTTCTTCTTCAGAGTACGATGCATCCTCTGGATTATCAATCTGGTCAACGTCCTCCGCCCAGTCCAAGCGTTTGACAACATTAGATGTACCAGTGTCATTGTTTGACGAAGGTGATTCGGTGACAATCGTCAGATTCTGGGATGAACCGTTGGAGGGTGATCCCACTCTTGATATTACAGGCTCGGCGAGTTCTTCAGCAGGCTTGTCCACAGTAAAGTAACATTCGCGGCAAATTCCAACGAGCGAGTGTTCACATTCTGACCGTGAGGGCACTATTTTTATGTCAAAAAAGGACGCTCTGTATGTTGTTAAGCTTGCATACTAGATGGCTTCTGACTTGGTTGAATGTCGTGAGAAAAATTACAGCCATCTCCTTTTCCACATCTACCCATTGGAAAGAAGATGCATGGCGCACGCTAGTTCGGATGAGATGGACGCAATATCAATGGAATGTAGGCTTGAAGCGCTTGAAGGGATCGACGTACTCGTGAAGTCGACGATGGCATGGTCACTGTCAGATCTGTTTATGCTCGAAGTCAACCAGAGTAGAAGACAGAGATCGTCCTTTATCGAGTATTATCAGCGTGAATGAGTAGCTATAGCGTAGTAGTGTTTGATAGTCATGAGCAGTTCAACAGCTTAGGACAACAATGATCTTATTCATTTCAAAACAGCATACTACAGTTACACGTGCTTCAAACCTGCGCGCCAGCGCTAAGGGGTCTGATGCTGGCGAACCTGTGCCAGTATTGCATGAGTACATAAATCTACTCGCGCTTCACAAGAAGTTTCTTTACCTGGTCGAAAATGGTCATCTCGAGTAAGCTCTTGTTGTGTCCCCATAAAGAGCTCTCCTTCTTCCCATCTCTTACACACCGTGCCACCTCGTCAGCCTGAAAGTGCCACCCTCCCCCTACATATTCAAAAACCTTACGTTCCTCCTTAACCACTTTCCCATTTTTACCGAAATACTGGACCGTGAACTCTTTCGGGCAAAAAATCGGTGAACCTATGGTGATGATACCGCGCTGGAAACGAATGACTACTCCAGGCTCTTGAGTCATGACATTAATATTGCAACTGAGAATCGCTTGGGCAGCTAGCTCGGCCGAGTCGAATGTTAGTGTAAAGGATGTGTTCTGATCCACATTTGTTGTAGGCGTCTTGATCATAGTGCCAGTGACAGCTGATGGGCTCGAGAGCTTATTGCTTGGGTGCTCGTACAAAGCTAAAATGGCCTTTTGAAACTATGTCACATGTTACAGGAATATCAAGCGCCAGGACGCACCCACACAAGAGGATATGGGCCGCTATTCAATGTGTGTATTCGTGAATTAGTCTTTAGTGCAACACAAGACTTGGACTTACAGGTCGAGCAGTGCGCCACCACCAAGGGCAGGGTCCAGAATTCTATGAGTCTTGGGGATGTCTGGTGTGCCAAACCAATTTAGACAAGCTTGACAGTAAATCGTGGCCAAACTGACGGAGGATGTCAAGGTCTACCGAAAGGTCAGCTTGAACAATCACTGGTAGACCCAAAGAACCCTCGTCAATTATTTTTTTGACTTCCAGGGTCAGGGGTTGAAAACGAGTCCAAAGTGCCTCCATGAGAAAGACGTTATGCTCCTTTGCAGCCGCTAAAAGAGAGTGCAACTCTGATGTACTGCAGGTGATCGGCTTTTCACAAAGAACATGCTTCCCTCCTTTGATTGCACCAAGAGCATTCTCGTAGTGATAAGTGTGAGGAGTCCCTGATATTTATTTTTGTACAGTGAGCATGGACTGGAGTTTTTCTAGACGTTTGGGCCGTACCGACGTATATAGCATCTACATTCTGCGAAATGGTTAAGATTAAATAGTGGCAAGTACTAAAAGGCCTAGAAATACCTTGTCGTCGTAAACCTCCTGATAAGAGCCATAAGCGTGGACAGCTTTGTCTCCTTCAGCCACTTTGTCGATGAACTCTTGGGCCTTCTCAGCTGAGCGCGATCCAACGGCTGTTAGTTTGTGCTTAACATCGTGGACATCGCGGCTAGAGATGAAACGTAGGCACAACTAATATATTTAAAGGCTAACTAACTTAGATTCGATACTTACGTCTCTGGGTCCACCAGTAGATCCTGCGAGAAACGGCATCAGAATCTCGACCCAAATTGAATCATCGAAGTCGTACCTTGACAAAGGCCGTCGCGATCAATCCAGTGGAGATTATTCCCCATCGAAGTGTGGTTTGTTGGGAGGACATGGTGAGTTATGTTTAGATTTGTAAGAGAGAATATTAATAACGATTGAGCTCCGGCCAAGACCGGACCGGAGATTCTATGTCGTTTTCTGACAAATACGCAGTGGGCAAATGTTCCTCGCTAAGCATCCACATGTGTATAAGACTATCCGAGTTCACATATAATCAGTGACGGAAATGGAAGGGGCTGTGAATAGCTTTGTTGTTGCGATGTCATAGATCATACATTTTAGAACACTCCAAAGAGTTGACTATTTACTCTTTGTGCTTAAATGAGTCAGAACCTGCAGTGTGCACACAAGACTCCAGATACTCAAAAGTGGGAAGCTTTTTCGAGGGAACCACATCTAAATGATGAGATATTGAGATTAAGCATATGATAATGAGATAGTAACAGAATCTGCCAATCTTGGCTGTTGATGCGATGTCAAAGCAGGCATTTAAGACACGGGCACCTTCGCCACCTAATTTGAAATCCCGTCAGACGCCCTGTCGATCGCCTGATATCTCTTATCGTTTTCTACTAGTCCCTCATTTCTTCAGTGCCCGTTGCTGGTAGGTTATACCGCCCCGGAATAGGCCAAAGTCATTCCTCATTCGTGCTGCATTTACACATCGTTTGTTTGTTTTATCTCAACGAGACAATAATGGCTCCCAGAGATGTTGACAGCATCATCATCTCTGCGAGCTGTTATCTCATCACACAGAAAGTACGTAATAATGATTTGCTCGATGACAAGAATCTTTCTGGATGTAAGAATTATGGTCAAATCGAACCAAGAAACGAGATACTAAGAGCGTACATGATTCGAGGCTGCATAAAATTGGTTCTCCACGGCAAGCTTTTGGTCATTATGTGATGAACACATTTCAGTGAGCACACAGTTACCAATAAAAAGATATCGAGGCTTAGATGCTGTCGGAGTACATCTTTCATCGCATCTCAGTCACCACTAGGTCAAATTTCCTAGTTTCAATCCCGGCGATCGCGGAAACAGATCTCCTTGTGGCGGGGCAAGGCGCTGTTGGGTTGTCTCTAGATAAATGGGAGAGTGTTTGAAGGGTATGATGGCTCCCTCCTGGATTTGGTTGACAGTGATCACCATATGCGTTTTACTTAGCTAACTGAAAAGGATAACGACATCTACAGGTTCATTATGTACCAACTATAGAATCGGTTCACAGCACAGGCTTTCAGGCATGTTACATTTCTCCTTTCTATTCTCATCTAATGAATACAACCAAGTTAAACCAGGCGCAGCTAGTTCGGTACACTCATGGTCAGTCAGAAAATGGTATATTAAATTTCCCCACCCGTTGTTATATTGAACACGCACCGGACATTTACTTTCAGAAAAATTCTGCATCTGCGCAAGGTGAAAATTGACGGATATTCAAAAATTTCTTCTAGTAGCCTTACAGTATTCAAAGATATATGTACCAAGTATATATCATGCCTATCTCCCTCACTGATCGCTGTTTAGTCATCAGCATGAGGAGAATCGATACACGAAACAGGTGCGCGAACCCGTGAACCGGCTTACAGTTATCAGAAAATGGCTATAGAAAAAAAAAGACAGAAGGGTTATGGGGTTAACAAGCGCCACCAGTGCGCTGCACAAACATCAGCTACAATTTTAAGATTTTACATAGCTCCAAGAGAGGTTGATAGTCTGAATCAGGATTCAAAAGACGCGATAGGGTGAGTTTGCTGGACCGGTCTATGACAACCTTTGGCGCGTCTTATGTGGCGGCACTTGTGTCAATGGCGCACCGTTGTAACTGTCACGAATACACGCTTGATGGAAGATATTGAATACGTACAGGTTGCAATGGGGCGTTCACCGTTATCGTAATATTAACTTGGGTGTATATGTGCACGCATGACGAACGAGTAGATGAAGCTTTGAAGTGGTCGGGACGAAAGATGTGAACTTCAAACTCAGCTCCAGCATGGCTCACCTACCATCACTGACTAGCATCTCAAAGAACGCATCAGGACCAGACTCACCGCTTGCACAGTCTTTATCCATTCTCTTTGAACACTCGCAGGTCCTAATCTCGGTCCTTGAGCCACAACTCACGACAATCTTTTCACAAACAACACCCTTATCATCCTACTCTGACCTCATCGACAAGGCACTAGATGCCATAGGGAAGTGGGACCATTCCCTGCAATCCCAGTTCATCTCAGGCCACCCTCGAATTGGCGAAACAAAAAATCTCTCAAATTTAAGCGCAAAGGAGCAAGGGCAACCCAGATCTGGTGTTACCCCGGCGCCACCAGAGGTGCTAGCTCGTCTAGCGCATTTGAATGCCTGCTATGAAGCTAGGTACCCAGGTCTACGATATATCACTTTCGTAAACGGTAGAACTCGAAGCGTCATCGCTGAAGAAATGGAAGATAAGCTGGGTTTGGAACACTCCCTTTCAACAGATTCTCCAACCATCACTAGCATAAACGGTATATATATCGATAGCGAGGAATGGAGGTTGGAGTTACAACGAGCTATTCGCGACATAGGGCTCATCGCCAAGAGCAGGCTGAAGGCTCTCGGGGTGGAATAGGATAAGTGATAAATATGTACAGAATATGGCGGAAATTATCCAGCGAACGACTTGGTATCCATCTCTAACCTGGTGCTACAGTCCTTGTCCCTTTGTTATATGTACATCATACTCGTTGTCCGAATTGTTTAGCTCGCTCTGCCTTGAACTGATAATCGCTTTCAGATAGAAAATCTTGATACTAGGTTTAGGGGACAAACTCACCTGCTGTGCTTTCTGCAGCCTCTCCAACCAGCCAGGTCTGGCCTCATTTACTGCCACATTGATTGTATCAACGATCTCTTGAACTTCCTTGGGAACTTCTGTCTTCTCCCTCCGCGGGGCGTATTTCATGCCGAACTGTTCTCTTAGTGCTTCCATTCGCGCTCGGTGTTGCGCTTCCTGCATCCGTGCCCACTCTTCTCTCTCTCTCATCCGCTTCATCAGTTGATCAGACCAACCAGACGTATTTGGTTTAGATGAACTCAAGTAGGCGTCGTATTGCTTGTATATTTGGTTAGAAAGGATAATCAATAACTTGATGCTGATCACACCTGGCGTTTCACAGGATCTCCCAAGACATCAAATGCCTCTCGAATCTACCATACGATCAGAAAGGCATCGAGGCTCCCGCATAAGGCTTTGACATACCCTGCGAAATTTATTCTCAGCACGACGTTTTTCGTTCTCTGTGGCATTTTGATCAAGCTTGTCGGGGTGTGTCGCGAGTGCCTTCCGCCTGTAAGCTCTGCGAACTAGTAGCAGGCGTAAGAATGTATAAGCGATGGCGGGGAACAAACAGAAAAAACGAACCCTCCTCAGTTGGCACAGAAGGACGGATTTCAAGAATATCATAAAAGGTACAAGATTGCATCGCTGGTTCAAAGCAAGAGAGCTAATATTTACAGCTCTTATTCCAAGAAAGCATCAAGAAAGTAGAGGGACCTATACACGGCCAAGATGGGCTTGTAAGAAGTTCAGGAAAGTTGAATGAACAAAATTATTAAACGGTCACGTGGTACTTCATATTAATAATAATTACGTAATTCGACCATAAACCCCTCAGTGCAACCTTTATGCCAAGGCCTCAAGCCTGAGCTCAAGCTTCATGGACGTTGTAGAAAAGGCCAATACCGAGCGGCAGAAGCGTTGGTATGCTTGTAAAAGATCTTACCACCAAACTTCTAATTGACGGCCTCACAAAGGGCAAAGGACCAGAAAGTCGGCGAGGGTACTTACGCTGTCGTTTATCGAGGCAGGTAACTTCCCTAACCCTTCGCCGATTCACAGCTTATAAGTCGCAACTATTATAGGGAGGGAGGTCGCAACTAGTCGAAAAGTAGCCATCAAGAAGATAAAGGTTGGACTGTTTAAGGATGGCTTAGACATGTCTGCTATCAGGGAAGTGAAGTACCTGCGTGAGTTGCATCATCAGAATGTCATCGAAGTGGGCAGCATATCTATACATCCCCCCGCGCCGCCCACTAATTTATCAAGATCCCAGCTGCTCGACGTTTTCTCTACAAAAACAAATCTTAACCTCGTACTGGAATTCCTCGAGTCTGATTTGGAGATGATCATCAAAGACAAGTCGCTTGTGTTCCTACCAGCCGACATCAAGAGCTGGATGGCAATGACATTCCGTGGTCTCGAGTTTTGTCATCGAAATTTCATCCTTCATCGGGTAACCCTCAAAATTCCACCCCCAACTTGTAGAAAAATCTTACATGACACTACTTGTAAATACAGGATCTCAAACCAAACAATCTTCTCGTTTCGTCCGATGGGCACCTCAAACTTGCTGACTTTGGTCTGGCCCGTGATTTTGCAGATCCCGGATACAAGATGACTTGTCAAGTTATTACTCGGTATATTTTCCTGTGTTATCATCTAATTTCAACTTATCTTCAACATAGCTGGTACCGCCCCCCAGAGCTACTGTTTGGCAGCCGATATTACGGTTCGGCCGTCGACATCTGGTCCGTCGGTACAATATTCGCAGAGTTGATGCTTCGAGTGCCATATCTTCCTGGTGAAAGCGATATGGATCAGATAAAGACTATATATCGTGCACTAGGGACACCAACTGACGAGGAATGGCCCGTGAGTGAACGCCACAATCGCTAGTATGTAAGCAGCTTTTATTTACCAAACCCATTTTGCAAGGGACACACCAAACTACCAGATTATGTCGCGGTTGGCCAGTTCCCGAAGACACCACTCCGGGACCTATTCACCGCGGCTAGCGCTGATACACTTAATTTATTGAGTAAATGTCTTATATATGAACCGCGCAAACGGATATCTGCAAAAGAGGTTTTCAGTTCCACGCAACCATCTCAAACTTGTGCTGAATTTTTTTTTACCTCAGGCACTCTTCCACCCATACTTCACAGCTTTGCCATACCCAACACACCCATCGAAGCTACCAAAATGCTCAGCGCACCTATCAAGTCGGGCTCTGGAGGAAGTTGACGGGAATATTGAGATTGATTCCGCTGGGTCTGGCGGCAAAGGCAACAGCCGCTCAAAACGAAAGCTTTCTTCTCCCGATGAACATGGCAAAATACGGTCCATCGCACGTCGATTGGATTTCACAAAGCAGACGCCACAGTCTTGATGGCGCATGTACATTCTCGATGTATTCCCTAGAAACACTCTAGTTACGCATACATCAAACCACAGAAATGTATAGATAACGGAGTCGTAATGTATCGGTCATAGTGAAATTGAATCCCGCGGATATGCTCTGACCATGTAGTACCGCAGCGGACGGGTCAAAATAGTCTATATGCAAATGATGAGGAGGGAGATCACCAATGGATGTGATAGTGATAACAGATCGGCCCAAGACACCACGGCGCTATCGTGGAGTATCACAAACAGTACACTTGTCCTTCGCCGAGGCAGGATTTGACAACATACAGGTAGAGCATGTCCAGGTGGACCCGGCATTTGCAGCAGTAGCTGGTTTCACTCCCGCAGCGGCCCAGTCAAATGGTTTCACGGATGAAACGGGTTTGTTCGAATCTGGGCGCGGAGAGTCGCAGATAATGCACTTGTCGGTAGCTGAAGCTGGGTTGGAGAGCATGCATGTTGAGCATGTCCAAGTAGTAACAGCCTCCGACGTGGAAGGTGGTTTAACTCCGGCAGCAGCCCAGTCGAATGCTTTCGCAATTGATGATGTAGATGGTGCAGGCTTTCTGAGAGGTTCTTCGCTGAAGTCGAAAGTGGGCAGTGAGGATTTCGGAAGTATTTCAACGGTGTGGCGTGTCTTGAGGTGGGAGGTACTTGAAGGGAGACTGTAAACCGCAAGGGTGAATGAATATGTTGGTAAAGTCTGCGTTGGCACAGTAAGTGCAGCCTGTCTTGCAGGGACGAGAGTGGTCTTCGTGTCATTAATAACTTCATCCTTATCATCTTTCAAAGGCAAAGGAACGACTGGTATAGAAAAGGTGGAGGGTGCGGATGGTAATGGGGGAAGGGGAGGAACAGGTGAACCTGATGACTCTGGTTGATAGCTGAACCTCAGCTTGCTAGGTTCCTTTGGTGCAGATGTCGATTTCGACTTGATATTGGGGTATGACGGTCTGCCAGAAATGGTGGGCGAAATGGTACCAGAAGATGGCTGAGGAATACCAAAGGTCACAGACTGAGGTTTTTCGACTGTAATTCCAGCATCAACCTCCTCGATTTCTTCGATTAGCATATCTGACGCGCTTAAGGGTGTCCTACCCTTGCCATTGGGGGTTGCAATTTCTTTCTCAGCGGCTGAGCGTCCTTTTGATTTTTTGTTTGGACGTTCCGCTTCCTCAAGGTCCTCGTCGACCTCCTCCACGACATACGCAGCGTGAAGCTTGGATTGTGACAGGGGTCGTTTATTGTCGCTGCTTACGCTAATCAACCTTTCCTCGGGAGGAGAAGCAGGCAACGAGGGTTTTTCAAAATGTGAAGGTGGTCGAGAACGTTTGCTCCCCTAAAATTGACACGTGAAACAGAGTTATGCATAGCAGTCAAAGGATGACAAACCTTAGGTAGTGTTGCCTCAATAATGGCCTGTGTGGAGTATACTTTTGTTTTATCTTGCTCAACTTTGTTGCTTTTGTCTTTGTCATCCTTCACGGTAGGAGCAGACGGCTTTCCAGTCGCCCTGACCCTCTTTCCAACTCTTACTTTTGTAGCATTAACTTTCTTAACAGGACTGGCGGCCTGATATGGGTTACTCAGGTCAGGCCGTTTGGGCGGGGTAACCTCCTTAATCAACTCGGTCATGAAGTTCGCGGCTTTTGTTTGCTTTGGTGGTGCCGGTGTGGACAGGGTTTTATCAGGTTGAGAGGGAGGAGAACCCCCAGACCACGCCTGTCTTAACGGGGAGGGGATAACTGGTGCAGTCGGTTTCTGGGGAATGGGCGGTATGCGAAGCCGCGAAGTCGACGGTAAGGGGTTAGTATTCGGTGTGATACCATTGCGTGTACGTGGGGTAGCTGGCGAAGTAGTAGTGACTGGAAACGGAACAGGTTGTTTGGCACGGGTAGGTGAAGGTTCCGGTGCCACAGAACGCGTCGGAAAGTCAGAAACAGAACCACTGGGTCTGGAAGAAGAGTCTTCAGCTCCATCACCAACCTTTCTGCGTTTGGTATCCGTCTTGGATGTCTCAGGCCGAGTTTGAGTATCCCCAAGTACTAGGCGATCAGGAGTAGAACGAGAGGGGCCAAAAGCGGGTGAAGAGTAGCGATTTTTAGACCGAGGTGTCTTTGCACTTCCTCCCCCTTGCCATCTGTAAACACCGTTCGGATTTCTGTTCAGGGTTTTACGAGGGGAGGGTGTAGGTACTTGTGCCGAAGAAGCACCGAAGGTAAATCCAAAACCGTTAGAAGTACCAGGGCAGGGAGAGTTGCCTCGAGCAGGTGTCGAAGGGCTGGTAGAGAATCGAAATGGTTCGGAATCCTCGACTGGGGACGTGATGATTGGTTCGCCTGACAGAGGGATGTGGGGAGACTTACCTGATGGACCTTTCTGGAGAAGCGAGACCAGTTTCTCGACTCCTTCTGTGCCCAAGGACTCCTTGAGATGAGCAGATACCGTTTCTAAGTGATTTGTAGGAGAAGGGGGACATGGCTGTGATGGTGAAAGGGTCATTTCAGAAGGTTGTTGGCACGGTGGAGCTGAATGTGGTGTTTCTAGCGTGAGTTTATCTCGTGCCATCTGAAGTAAAGTTCAAGTAGTAACTCAGGAATAACGAGACCTGACAGATGCTTACCTGATGACCACGCCGATTTAGGGACATAGCTGGAGAGTGTGGCAGATGGCTTGACTCTTGTGAATCATCTGAATCATCTGAAGAGTCAGGATTCGTTTCGATAGGCATTCGCGCACGGAGCGGATTGAGATAGCTTAAGAAACCTGCTATACTCCAGGACTAGACTGCATCAGGACGAGTTGTACATGTAGAGTGTCATGAATGAGGTTCTTACTGAAGTTTTATGTTGTGGTCGAGCATAAGGCAGTTGATTTGCGCGAGATGCTCTGTTGTGTGTTGAGCGTCGGATTGCGCTCATGGCTGAGCAAGTACAAGAGTGGTAGTGAAAGAAATTCTAGGACTTCACAGCACCACAATGTCACAAAGAGCGCCTAGATAAGGGCAGGCTTTATTGCGGGTGCGCGTGACTATACAAATACAAGAATGGCCATCCGTGAACAACCTTGACGACCTTAGGTAGCGCGATGCCGCAAAAACCAATCGAAACCCCTTATCCTCTCATTGACTCAGACCCTCATGCATCTCGGGTCGTCAGGTACTTTAGGCCATCTGATTATGCTGTCTGGGCTGCCGCAACTGGTGCATTCCCTAGTGCACTATATTTCTGGAGTGCGTCGGAAACCCCACTACCCTGTCGGGAAATGTTTACAATGTTTTCATAGACATGGCAGATCCTGCTAGAACTAGCCTGAGAACTGCACTCCGCGTCGGCGGTTTTCTCGGTTTTGTTGGCGGCTTTATGCTTGCATATCAACGCTCAAGTGGTAGGGAATAATACCGCCTCTGCATGGTTCATCAAGGTTTACTAAGAGCTAATAGTACGTTTTTGGGGGTGGTCCGAAAATAAGCGGGAAGAAGAGATGGATTTGGCTGAACTCAGTCAACGAGTATCGGAAGGCAAATCACTCTATGGAGAATCCCCGCAACCAGCTTGGGTACAAGGCACTGCTCATAGAAACTCACAATTTTCTCAACTGAAATTCTGTGCGTCCACTTCATTGCTTTGCATTGGAGAAGCAATCCCACTGACGTCTATGGCTCCCAGCCACGTTCCCAATGTATGCTTCACTCAATCGACATCGTTAAAGGTATCTGACGCTCGGTATAGGTTTAACCTCGTAAACCATCCCCACCATGGGACAGACCCTGCAAAATACGGTGTTACTGCTAACCCGGAACAAGAACAGGAATCGAAATAATGGGGTCATCTGAAACATCCGAAACATAGGATCAAGTAGACAATCATCGCATATTTTGATTTTTCAAGTATACAATGAACAGAGGTGCTAATGAACTGCGTCATAGAGCGGCTAAGCCTTAGAGTGCTCCCTAGGTCGAATACGACTTTCTGTTCGTCACCGGCATTGCATCCCGACGCTCTATACCATGCCAGTTTCCAAGTGACCGTCAAGATTTTCACCCCACGGAATAATAGCCATATTTGCAGAAAGCATTTGCCCAAATCAGATCTGCCAGATACAAAATTTTGCCACACACCAGAACTTTTATCACGCATTTTAGGTCCAAAGTCGAACTAACACTTTTCAAAACCAGGCAGCGGGTTTGACTCCAATGACCAGGCCTAAGGAACTGGCAAACATTGCTATGTGCCCATGATTGTTAATACCCTCGACTTCAAGCATACGCTCAATCCTTTAGCTTCAGGAATATATCATTGAGCGCAAATACACACATAATGACCCTGCGAACAGACTTTAAGGATTCTCATGCCGGTACTTCCTCAAATCTGGGTCCTTCAAGAGTCTCTGCATCACATCATCTCTAAGATGGAGGGATACAACAGTAGCGCCATCATACCAGCGGCTCCCTTCCGTATAGGAAGCCCCCTCCATGATCTGGATACACCCATCACTTTTGGGCATAACGGCCTCCACCGAGATCGGAGGACCAGTACCAAAGTCGACATTGCGAATGCCTAAGTGAAGCCAAGAAGTAACGATCGTGTGCCGCGAACCAAGAAATGCGTTCCAAATCCGTTGAGGGCTAGCTTCAAAAGCCGTCTCATGGAGAAGTGCTTGTAGCGCTGAGGAATCGAACAATTTGAGTGAGGAGCGAATGGATGTAGCCAAATGGCTCAAAGTGCGGTTATGTGGCATGGACGTCACTTTTGTCAGAGTGAGGGGAGAACCAATGAAAGAAGAGGGTAGAGGTGGATGCAAGCGATTCCTGAACCCAAACGTGACGTCCAAATGATGCGGGCCTTCAAGCTGTCGGGCCCTAATAATGAGATTCCATACATGTGCCAACAGAGCATCCAGGTGGCTAATGGGGGAGAAGGATTTCGCTTCTTCCCATATCGCGTGTAGTTCCCTGGACGTAAATTCTACTGAATAATGAGATGTAGGTGCTGCGATGTCCCATTCATCCCAAGGTAAGGGGTTTCCCAGCTGTACCACATCCAGGCCAGGCGGGATATCCGTCGCCCGAATGAGGGCTGGCGGACACCCTTTAGACGAGGCCCACCAGTCATATCTATTCAACGGTAAGGAGCGTGCTGCTTGCATCAAATCAGGATTGGGATAAGAACCGTCAATGTCGCCAGCAGCCATACGATCCAATAAAGTTGGGTCAAACAATGGGGAAAGTGTAGGAGCTTCTATGCCTGTTTGCCTTGCTCGAGTGACAGCTGCCCAATCGTGGACAAAGTGAAGCAAAGATTGCGCATCGGCAAGAGGATGTGCAAGCTTCACAGCAATAGCCAGACCCTCGTCTTGGAACTTGGTTACTTGGACAATCATGCAAGGTAATCCGGTGTAGTTCACTAGATCATGCATAGCCAAAGGCACCGTCGGGTCAAGGAATTCGTCGAAGGGTGCGGCACTCAGATCCAAGCATCCGTCGACAACACCATTGGCCAGGAAGGATGAGCTACGAGGGTTCGTAGCGGCGATAAATTCGACACCAGGATCGTTTGGTGTGCCATAGGTGAGTATCAGGCGGTGATAACGTTCAGTGTGGTCTCCCTCGGGGTTATATGGTGCCCACTCAAGCTGACCTGACCACTGTGGGTATGAAACCAAAGTGTTCTTTAGGCTGACGCAAAGTTGATCAATTGAGGGTGCGACGTTGAAAAACCATATGCCAGCGGTAGGCGCAAAATTTAATACAGTATTGTCAACGATAGATAGTGGTATTTGTGCAGGTTCACGAGCTGTGTCGGGCAAGAGACGCGTGTGAGAAAGAACAGGCATATTTGATGAAAAGCTTGGATCAAACTAGTAGACGTAGTGGAGGGGTCTGGGACGTCTTGAGATATACGCAGGTGGGTTGCTCTGTTGAACAATATAAAGGAAACACTCTTCACCCCGATGTGCTCGTTGACTCGCTCACCCGGGCCCGAATATTTCTGGCCTAGCTTATTTCGTGTGAATCCCCATAACTACTTGTTTCTCGAGCTGTATGGAAACACGGGGATAATGGGAAAACCATGGCACTTCTCTGGAAGCATACGCTTTCTGGATTCTATTACCCAGGATAAAATTAGTATACCGAAGTTATAGCGAGTGATGTTTATAAGGTGTCTGGAACTCGTTGATGCAAATCTCGAAGATGTTTCCCTTTATCATTCTCGCGTGTATTTCAGGTGCGGCTGCAGCAATTCTTCACGGCCAGGCGGTTGGTGGATACATTCAAAATCCATCAGGAGCAGCCTCATTCACCATGTACACTGGATGCGGTGCGCCGGGTAAGTAAGATTTTCCATGAGGTCGTCTCAGAGAGCCAATGTAAAACCTTTAGCCTGTGGAAAGACTGCTACCGGGTTCACCGCAGCAATGAATCAGCTGGCGTTTGGTTCGGCACCAGGCTTAGGAGCGGGTGATGCGTGTGGCCGCTGCTTTGCCATAACTGGGACATCCGATCCGTTTTCGCCTTCTTTTCCCGGCCCCTTTCACACTATTATTGTCAAAGTGACAGATCTATGGTGTGTACTCAATTCCAAGGATGAAAGCTGACTGACAAAAGGAGCGAAGCCCGGTGAATGGGAATGTTGTAGGTCGTCTATAGTCAATGATTTGGTCTCGCTGCCTGACAGAAAAGTAGGAATGGTGTGGACAAAGAACAAGCAGCCCAAACAACCAGCACGGAAAACCATTCCAGTAAATCCACATTAATATGGTTGATAGCCAATTTTTCACTGGCAAAAATTTTACAGCTTCGATATTTGTCAAGATACGGGTGGGGCGAGCGCCTTCTTCCCATCCGGACATGGCGCATTGATAGGCACATTCACGGAGGTGTCGTGTAGCCAGTGGTCAGGAAGTGATGGAGGCCCGCTATTTAACGGTGCATGTCTCAGCGGAGAAACTTCAGGAAATTGGCCAGCAACCGGATGTGGAAATAAGGGTAGGGGTTTCAGACCATTTGAAGATATCGTTACTGATGTCGGGTTCGTTCAAGGAACGGCGCCTTGAGATAGGTGCATCATAACTGTGTTGTTATTGTCTCTTGTATGGCTATCCAAATCCAATGCTCGGATTCGCTTGAGGATCACGGGGTTGAGCTTTGGCCACCTGAAGGCGACCCTTGTATGAAAACAATTAGTGGTTGACGAAAGATTCAACATCCAACCGCTAACCTGTCCTCTGTACGGAGGGGCATATTGATAAAAGTCTGCCAGTTTTGTCTTTTTCCTAGATCGTATAGGCATTCGTTCAAGCGGACGGGATAGACGCCCCCGGTTATTCTCGTAACGTGACTGCCTGTCGGAGGGATGCACACGAATCTGCTGTGTAGCACAGGGGCGTCGCGACGTCCTGCTACGTCCCGTAAGACGAATGAATCCAAAAAAGTGACTCCACGTTGGACGGATCTTGTCGTTATAAATGCCATTATCTGTATAGTTAGTCTCTTGGGCAATGCAAAAACAAATATCGAGATAAGCTACGCACCAGTGCAAAGGCAAACAGCAGAACTGCAGGTAAGGCTACAACGAATAACCGAAGATGAGGTTGCTCTACGATATTCCCTGCAAGGCCGTGTTCATGGTCGCCCCTATTGGCCCTCAGTATCCTAAAACCCAGGACTGTACCCCAGATCCACCTGCCGAAAGGGCCACCGCAAAATATCCATGATCCGCGCCAATTCCACCATATTTGAGTAGCCCACGGGTCGTTCCTGGAAACGTTGTAGGCCAGACACATATGTTTAAGAAGGATCTGGGCAATTGGTGCAATGCTGAAGGCAACTGTTACACAAGACGCAGATAGGAAGAGCAAAAACGCCTTCATTCGAGTGGTGGTCACGCAATTCCCGAGCTATCTTTGGATTAGGGGAGGGGGTGAAAGCATATTTGAACATAAGGCGTACCCATGGGCAGTGATGATCATAGCCAATACGACACACGCCACATGTCGAGCAATGGCGCGTTGTTGGGGGTTTCCAGGAGCCGTGACATTCCTCCTTGAGGCAAACTGCTAGATCTCCATTCGAGTTGATGCATTCGTATGGCTCCGTCAAATCCTCTTTTTCTGGCAAAGGGAGGTGGGGGACATTGTGACTAGTGCGACCAGAGCACAGGTAGAGATAGAGAACAGTGACGGTAAGTATCAAGATGTTGACAATGGTGATGTATACGCCTGACAGGCATATGTTTATCAATATACATTATTGAGTTGGAACACAGACAGCCTTACCTCCCAGCAACCACAAAGCGCGACGAAGCACAAGCCAACCTACTGGGAGCAACAAAAGGCTGATGATAACCTTGAATCCTAGGCCTAGGCGAGCTTACTTACATCCAACGTGGAAAGTCGCGACGTACCACCCATAACTAAGAGGGAATTTGGAACCAGCCTTGCGCCTAGCCAAACAATGCCTACCTTATTATTGACAAGACAACGAGTTGAACGACAAGCTCAACAGTCTGTAGAGAGTTGCGTTTCATATAAGTATGTCAAGGGACTGGCGATGACTCGTTGACCGGCGTTAAAATAACAGGTGGTGGCACAGCTCAAACGCCTAAGCCTAACTGATATAAAATACCGCATGATCAGTTTCCCCGTCCTGCTGCCATCCATGCTGTCCTTCCCATCTCCCAAGTGGCAAAAAGCCCTTAATTCGGTGGCTGCCCCAAAGAGTGATCGACCGCCAGGCTCGCGGTTTGGCCGCGTTGCTAGTCTCATCGTTCCTAGAGTCTACCTCTCGGATGTTTTTACGGCGCTTGACCAGGCTGAACTCATTCGGCTTGGGATTACTCATGTCATCTCAGTTCTGGACTACACTCCAACGATTCCTGATGTGATATCACAAGACCGCAGACTCAATATCCGACTCGTCGATCACCAAGACGCTGACATCCTATCTCATCTCTCTAAAACTACGGATTTTATCACTTCAGCACTGGCCGATGATGAAAGCAACAAAGTTCTTGTGAGTGAAAGACAAATATAGCTGCATCTTTATCCTGAACAAAGGTGTAGGTTCATTGTTTTCAAGGAATAAGCCGCAGTGCGACCGTAGTTTGTGCCTACCTCATTGCGTCCTCTGGTATGCAAGCATCAGAGGCGCTTAAACATACACAAGCTAAACGGGGTATCGTTTGTCCAAACCCTGGTTTCAGAATGCAGTTAGACACCTATGCTGAGAGGTTCGTCGGAGGAAGCCATTTAAGCGGTACAAAGCGCAATAGGGTCAGTGAGGGCATCGCCACGCGAATACGACTATTGAGATCGGATGGTATGGGGAGGGGTTCCTAGTTGAGTGCAAGCCTATGGACGAAGGGTGACATGATTTTATTTTGCGGAATGTGACCTATATAATGATAACCATGATTTATTGCCGTTGAGTAATGAACGGTGACCATACACTTACCACATTGACATGTTGATAGAATAATGAGAAGCGGGTGTCATAGATCCGGGTTCAGATCCAGATCCAAGTCGAAGAACTGTGGTTGTGGCCCACGCAAATCCTGGCGGTAAATGTTACTACCATGATGTTGATCTGCTTCCGCCACCTTGGGCGAAACCGTCGGTGCTAGGAAAAAATATTTCAGCAGATTGAATATATATATGAAGCATAATCCTTGTCTTACGCCGTCCCACCGAATGTGTTTCCCCAAGTAGCCCTAGTGGAGCTTCTGCATTGAGACGACCCCTACGCATCTTTTCTTCATTTGGGAATGGAGGGAAGAATAAAGGAGGAGGCGGTTGTCCTGGCAGGCTGAGGTCTGGCATATTGGGTGGTGCGGATGTAAAAGCACTGATACTTTGGGCGTAAGCCAGAAGCTCAGGGTAAGGTATAGCCGCTGGTAGAACAAGGATGAGTATGAGTTCTCTCATAAAGGAAAACATAGCTAGAAAACCTTTTTTGGCCTCGTCAATGGCTCCCATCCTAGTTTCACCCTCTTCTATCATTCCTTCTAGTTCTCGTTTACTACTTTCCAACGCTGATACGACATCCCGCCATCGTGTTTCGAGCTCGAGAACATCTTTTTCCAAAGCATCTATCCTTCTCTGTTTTATTTGGTGTTTATGCGCGACTTTTACTGCTGATGAGAGCGCCTGATCACAAGCCAGAAATGCGGAAAGTGGGGGAGCGGGTGGTGGTTTCGTTTGTGCAGGCGATAGAGAGAGAAAGAGAGTATGAGACAGCGTTTGTAGTTCATTCAGGGGACCAAGCAAGATAGATGATACAGACGAAGGGCCATCGACTGTACGCGTTGGTGGGAAGGCAGCCTGCGACATGGTCAAAGGCGAGAGTGCACGGTTTGTTTGTCGCGGGCTTTCATTGGTAATAAACACTTGGTGACATACAATGTACTGCTCCAAATTCAGTATCACGATGTCCAGCTCATGATGCCCTCTGAAGCAACGCCGCCACACATACAACAAGTATATGCAGAAGAGCTCTACGAAATGACCGAGAATGGGCGCTTGGTCTCTGATGACGTGAAAGTGCCCCGCAAGTATCAAGATGGCAGTTCAATCGACTGGCTACACGAAGAAGCAGTTGAACGCGAAAGAATTCGTGCTTTAAGGACGGAAATAGGCGCTCGTGGAATTTTACTTCCTTTGCTGGAATCCTCGCGTATGTGGATTGTGGTCATTGCGGCTGGCATGGGCATCGGAATCACTGGAGCCTGGCTTGACGTTTTGGTGAAGTGGTAATTCTCTACTTTGGCGCCATACTGGAGTAAACACCTATTGTGGTACATAGGCTTGGAGATTTACGCGAAGGCCGCTGTTCATATGGCTTCTTTTATAATCAAGTGGCTTGTTGTAGCGGCTTAGATCGTACGTTTGGCTTTCACCTCCCGGGGGAATATGACATGAAATTACGCTAATCAGCTGGCGAAAAATGTGTGGACTGGCTCACGTGGAGCGAGTCTTTTCACATACGATCCATCTTCGGCCAGTCCCTGTTACAGTGTTTTGTATATGTCGTTCTTGCTGTAGGTCTCACGCAAAATCTAACGCGGTTTCTAAAAATATCTGGAACGCAGATCGCTTTCGCTGGAAGCTCTGCCGTTCTTGTCGAGAGCTATGCCCCATAGTGAGCTCATCAGTCTCAAGCACTCGTCTTGTCATAACTTAAGTACTTTTCTTAGCGCCTTTCATACAGGAAGTATGTCTATCTTACCACTCTTCGGATATTGAGCTCATCACCTCCGAAGTCCCAGAAATTAAAGCGGTACGCGATCATCGCTCATATCCTTCATTATGGCGTTGAAACTCACCTCCTTGTTCAAAGATCCTGGGAGGCTATGTTTTTGACTCCTTCCTTTCACCATGGACATTGATCATTAAAGCCCTTGGCCTGGCTTTAGCTGTTGCTTCAGGGCTATCATTAGGGAAAGAGGTATACATTTGTGTGCTTATGAGCTTAGCATGTATTTATTCTACATGTCCAGGGGCCCCTCGTTCATGTCGCTTGCTGCATAGCATTTGGACTGTCCCGATTCTTTGAACAGTTTAAGCGCAACGAAGGTGAACATCAACTTACAATGGCGGAACAGCGCCTCAACTTGTTGCAAAATCAGTACAAAAGCGAAAATTGTTAGCTGCCGCTGCCGCAGCAGGAGTTTCAGTTGCTTTCGGTAGCCCTCTTGGGGGTGTCTTGTTTGGTCTTGAAGGTGGGCCATGGACTAGCGACATAGAATCAGTCTGAATCTATTCATAAAGAACTGGACACATTTGCAAGCGAGACTGATGTGATGTGGAGAGCTTTTGTAGCCTCTGCCATTGCAGCTGTCTCGTTACAGTGGATCAACCCATTCGGGACTGCAAAACTTGTACTTTTCCAGGTACGACTCATCTAGCCTCTCACAACATCTATCAACGTTTATAGGTCAACAATGCGATTGATGTCTGGCGTGCCTTTGAGCTTGTAGGCTATCTTCATTTTCTCTGACCGTAATGTGACATCAATTGAAATTTAGATTCCGTTTTTGGGTCTTGGAGTGGTTGGCGTATGTTTGAAATTGATAACATCTTTGTAATTCCAATTCTAATATCACCAAGGGTGTGCTAGGGTCTATCTTGATCAAAATGAATGTCGAAATCGCTCGATATCGCCGTAACAGTTATCTCGATCATTGGCCAGTTTTAGAGGTCGTATGTATCAGTGCTATCACTGCTGCTATAAGCTACCTTGTGAGCCTGCTTTCATCTGAGGATGCATCACTGACGAATTAACAAAAAGGTCGTCTTTTCACGGCGAGTCTCTATTGTCTGTTGCTAGATGAAGTACTCACGTGTTTGCAGAGTTCAAGCCTCGGAATTAGTTGCAAATCTCTTTCAAGAGTGCGACCCGACCAAACCAGACTATCACGGTCTCTGCAAGTAGGTGGGCTTCTATAAGCATCTTCTGTCCAATGACTTTTCCTGCAGTCCGACAGCCATGTGGGAAAACGTATTTCTGCTAATATTGACGGCGGTCATCAAAATCGGGCTTACCGCTTGGACTTTCGGTATGATGGTGAGGACAATGTACGTCCCTATACCTTTTCCTCAGCTAAATATCCCCAGATACCTGCGGGGATTTTCCTCCCTACCATTGCTATTGGTGCCTGCATAGGTCGAGCGGTTGGTCTACTCACGTGAGTTTATCAAACGAAGCACGGGAATACATGGCGTTGAACTGTAAACTAGCCAGGGCTTATATCGTGCGTATCCAACAGCATGGATCTTCTTGTCCTGCCCTCCCGATCCATCCGAAAAATGCATATCCCCGGGTTTCTATGCAGTATTGGGTGCTTCGGCTATGTTAGGCGGGGTTACTAGAATGACGAGTAAGCATCCGTGTTGTGTGTGGTTTGATAGCCTTGATCAAGCTTTTCTCTATCTCATCGTTCAGTCTCACTGGTAGTCATTGTTTTTGAGGTACAGTTAATCAGAGTTGGTTTGCGTTGGATCTTGCTGAATTTACCTTGACAGCTTACTGGTGCCTTGTCGCATGTTCTTCCCATAATGATTTGTGTCATGACCTCTAAGTGGGTGGGTGACGCTATGGGTAAAGATGGCATCTATCCTGTCTGGATTGCCATGCGCCGTTATCCGTGGCTGCCCCCGGTTGACTATCACGATAAAGGCGAAACGGGAGCCAACATAATGAAAACCATCGACAACCTAGTTGTGATTCACGACGAACAGCTTTCTGCTAAAGAACTTGGTGAGTTCGATTTGTTCAAAGACTTGTACGCTTTACATGTTACTATCTTCACATAGAGAATTTCCTTGAAAGATATGATTATGGTGGCTTTCCTGTGGTACGACATAAAAGACTTGTCGGGTTTGCCACTTGGGACAAGATAAGCATCGCCCTGCGTAAGTGCTCGACATATGTGAATGCAAAGCCGCCTCCTGAACCCAAGCAGAGATGCTAGTCCCGGAGGATGCCTCCAGCACAATGAAAACATGTTCTTTCTCCATCCACGATTCCCGCCTTCCGGCTTCTGATCGTATCGACCTCTCGTCCTGCCTTGAAACGGCCGTTTTACAGCTTCGAAACGATGTTCCCCAAGAGCTCGTTGTGAGCATGTTCCAAAAATTAGTACGGCCATACCAACTCTGTTATACGTTTTGACTAACACCCTCGCAGAACCTCCGCAGAATCCTATTCACCTACGCTGGTGAACTGACAGGAATGGTGACGAAAGCTGATGTTGTTGCGCTTCTGACGAGTCACTTTCCTCATACGGCTGCCTTGGCACGGCAACCTACACAGTCATGACAAGTATCATTAGATGTCCCCATTTTAGCTTCGTTTATAATATGGACTGTAGGAATAATACTAAACTTTTAACAGTTCCACAATGTAGAGAACATTACGTTATTGTCATGTCCCCCCATGGAATTATCTTATTGATTACAGATAAACAAATCTTCCATTCACTTTATACCTCCTGGCACCCTAGTGTGTTTTGGTTCCACCATCGTTGTCGACATTGCCGTCATCATCGTCATCTTCGTCCTCATATTCTTCTTCAGCGTCTTCCATGGACTCCTTCAGCTATGTAATATTGTGAGTCTAAGCGCCATGATTTGGTGGCAGTACCTCACCATTTCAACCAATTCATGACATTCATTGAGATGAGCCATGACCACACCCTGTCCCTCTGGAATACCACCATCCACTCCTACAAACCTGCCTTCTTGACGCATAGAATCAATCTGGAACAATGCCAGTTGATACTGTATTTCAGACACAGAGACAATAAACGAGTTAACAGGATGAACAAATCCAATGTAGCAAAGCAGGCAGCAAACGCACAGGGTAGAGATCACGAGGGCTAAACGGTCCACCAAACTTATACACCTCGTTCAAACATTTCTTTACCGTCGATAATTTATTCGCCTGGTTGAAACTCTGAGCATTTTGTTCCTACGTTGGAATGCAAACGTACTATTGGCATCAGTTCTTCAGAAACAGGTTCACTGGAAGACAATAGGCGGTAGATCAAGCCATAGCAGCGTCTCAACAGATATAGGAGCACCTAGTGCCAAAGGGTTTCATGATATGTGCCCATGAGTACGACATTGAGAACCCACGTATTGTCCAGGTGGCCGATTCCCTTCCGAGTCAACAAACTTGCCATCAACGCGCATCTTGTCTATCTCTTGTAAGCTTAGAGAATAATTCCATAGATCAGTCTCCCTGAGAGTCCACCGTTGAGTCAGCACTAAGCTCTCCAAATCGGCTCGAATTTCGCTGAGCCGGTCATATATGGGCTTGAGAGATGAAGCGACGTGTTTAGACTCATCGTTTGCTTTGATCTCCTGAGAAATTTCAAAGCACTCCTCGAGTAAAGAGGAACACAACGCCTGCGAAGCTGGGACAATGCCACCAGGGCCAAGGAAGTTGCCATCCACACGTGCACTGTTTTTGGTAACGCAAAGCATTCAAAGTCAGCATGATTGGTTTGGAGTATTCACGCTGGATGTGAACTGTGGTGACAGACTTGGGAACAGGTACTCAACGATTCTATCTTCCGGAGCTCTTCTTGAAGCGGTTTTAGTTCTGCTTTGTGCGAACCCTCCTTGGCTGCTAGAGCCACTAGTTGTCTACGAATAGTGACCAGCTTTTGATGGATGGGGACGAGTTCAACCGAAAGAACAGATAAAGATTCCTGTAGGGTTCGTACGAGAGCATCTGTACATGAATAGGTAGTCAAGTTTAAATTGTGAGAGACGCTTCAACATATACATAGAATAGACACATACCACATTCATTCAATTGTCGTTCAAGAAGTTTGATCAAAGGTTTAGGATGTTTCCCGTATTCACCATCATGCTGTATGATGTTTCGTAGTTCACCTAACCTCCTATGAAACGGGGCGAGGTCCGATTCATTGTATACCGCCGACTCGTTCATGTGATTGAGGATTTGCTGCGTAATCAACAGGAGTATGAGTCACCATCGAAGTGTAGGTCGCTTGGAACACACGTGGGGACATGCCAAACGTACGCGTCAAAGTACTTACCCGCATGGAAGCGATTTGGCAATAGGTAGCAAGAGTGTCCTTAGTCTTGCCGATGGTGAGGTAGAACAACGAAAGTAGACTGAAAACGTCAGACAGCGTCGTATCAACCCTGTTATTGTAATTGGTATTGTCGTCCCGTACATCGTTTAGTCTTGTTACTGGAACATGTATTGATCAAAGTGGCCGAGTTCGCTTTTAGTTCCAAAGCCCACCTTGTTTGACGACAGCCTGATATAGCGAATTAACATCTGAAGCCTTGACATACTCGGCGCGATTTTTTTTGAGAGCTGTGAGCCTGTTTCTTATGCTAAGATAAAATTTAATACAAAAGTCGAACAAAAAAATAGAAAACCGTACATACTTAATAACTGCCTCAAGAATCGGAAGTTCTGACGGTACAACAAGACGGTCAACATCGCATACTGTACGACGTGGAGGGCAAAACAGCTTACCTTCCTGTGGGACAGTTGCAGCCATGAAACAAGCTGGTAGCTTAGAACGAGGTGTTCAAGTCAAAGGCAGCTGCTTCGCGCTTAGCGCTTGCTGTAGATCAGAGACTCAGACAACAACCCTGCATTGGAAATTATCATATTCCCACGGTCATACATATATTTCTGATCATGAACATCCGCTGCTCTCATGGTACATAGTGTAGCAGATGTATCAACCATGATAATTTCTTATTTTCTCGTAGTTTAATATAAAGCATGGCTGCGTAACCGCAGTCAAAGTCCTTGCGCAGCGACATAGGTAACATACAGTATATACTAACATGACTTGATTAGATACCACATGATTATATAATTTGACGGTATATAAACGATCTAATCTCCGAACACCCCTTACCCTCCAAACCTACTATCCCATACTTTACTAGTCTTCAGCCCATTCATCAGATCGTCCACAATGACTGACAGAATCAGAGAAGTTTGTCTCATAAAAAACCTCGTTTATCCCTAGCAGTATCACTAAAGACTCTGTAGAAAATGAACCAACTGCGCAATGAAGCAGATACGGCGATTGCTCGCGCTGAAGAAGCGGAGGCGAAGAACAAGAAATACGAACAAGCTCTTCTCGAAAAAGATCAAGAAATCACCTCACTCCAGCACAGACTTGGAGTTCTCGACGCTGATCTTGAAAAAGCAGAAGAAAAACTTGCGAGTTCGAAGCGTGCCCAAGAGGAAGGTGAACTTTCCAAGACAACAAATGAGGGTCTTGCAAGAAAGGTGCAGCTACTAGAAGACGAGTTAGATGCTGCAGAGAAGAATAACAAAGAGACGGTCGAAAAGTGCGTCCCTTTTGTTATTATCTTGTGTCGTTGCTGATGGTTGATCTATTATCAGATTACGACAGGTCGATGTCAAAGCTGAGCACTTTGAACGTCAGGTACAAAGGGCTGAACAAGAGCGGGATGTCTGGGAGAAGAAAAGCGAGGTACGTCGGTTCTTGTTTTGTAACACCACCATCCAGCACTTAACATCGCTACCCGCAATCGTACAGGAGTGGGAGACGAAATACAGGAAATCACAAGCTGAGTTGGCAGATCTCGAGGCAAGCATGCAAGATCTGTGATCGACATGCTTACCTTGAAGGAACGCCATCTGCGTTTCTCCGTACCACCTATTCCTTCTTGTTTAGGACCTTGCCACAGTTTTTATCCTCCATTTTATATGCAGTACACAGCCGGCTTAAGTTAATAAGAACATGATACAATATCCCGTACCATCAATGGCCTCGACCGAGCCCATGACTGAGGGTAGAGATGTAAATAGTCGAACGTAGACGTGTTGCGTCAAGATATTCGTCGGAACATTTATTTACGTGATAATACAAGATGACTTCAGCCTATTACTTCTCGTCATGGAACTTTAAGGAGATCGAGTTCACACAATGCCGTTCATCCGCTGCAGTTCATGAGCAAGGGTCTGCACGCCACACGTTAGACTACGCACTTGGTGTCGGGAATCCCTCGCCTTTGAAAACGTGACCGAGGTGCCCACCGCATGCCGTACAAATGATCTCAGTACGGATAGTCCCAAAGCTTACATCGTCTTGTCGGGTTACAGCACCTGGGATTGCTGATTTGGGTCAAGCACGAGCGTTAACACCAAGAGCCGTAATCATAAAGGGAAGCCATACCGTCAAAGAATGCGGGCCATCCACAGCCACTCTGAAATGATGTAACTTGTGAGATATAGAGGAATAGGCCGAGGCATGGAACCCACATCAAACTTGGTGGAACTCTTGTAAAGGGGCGTACCGCAGCCTGAGCACGAATAAATGCCAGCCGCTAAGTGTTTCTCGTATTCCCCTGTCCCGGGTGGCTCGGTCGCTTTACCTCTCAGTACCCTGAACTAGAAGCGATTCTTGATTCACATAAAAAGCACACATACGCGAGAAGTCTACCCACCTGCTCAGGTGATAAGATTGCTTTCCAGTCTTGGTCTGATTTCTTTGGAGTTGACATATATCTGAGCTGAACAATGGGTAGAAAAGGCTTGAGAGGCTGAAATCTCGAGAGTGTACGTTTATAAGTCAGTCGACAACTGTTTCTAAGCACAAGGTGGTGCATGCAACTTCTCCGACGTCGGAGTATAAGAAACTCATCATTAAGTGTGTCACGGGACTGTTGCGCAATTGATGATATGATGGTCTAGGACGTCGTCGGTGGCACTTGCAAATGTGAGACGTAGGTCTATCACGCATACAAAGTCAATGATTCATGCTATGCTACGGTAAGGAAGATCGATCAATAGCAGAATTGCGAAAACTCGACTTGTCCTGCATCGAGTCTAACAAGGATAACGTCAGACACCAGTGCTTTCAAAGAAATGTAAATACAAGTGTGCTGACCGTTATTAGATTTGTATTCCATAATTGTGGAGGCAGGAAGATTAAGCACTCTTTTCAGAGTGTCCCTTGTATGTAACATAAGCTTAGAGATAATATTATTTTTGGACAGCGATGCGAACGAACCTGATCTTTTCTCGAACCTTGATATCCCCGTCCACTCTGTTCCAGAGACTCACAATATCTTCACTCTGCCTGACACTGATAGTGCATCCGCAAATTTCAGGTAAATCAGTCCCGCTTTCATCACTCTTGTCTTCCCAGCTGGTCGCCACTTCATGTTCCTCTACGTCGCGGCATCCATCGAATTGATCCCCTATGATAGCCATGACGAGGTCCTCCCATATACGATCTGTGACACCTTTTTTTAACCGAATGATCCATTTACCACCGGAAAGATTTAAAGGGTCTTCCCATACTGGGCGACGAACACCTGCATGAAATAAAAGGTAATCCGTTGTTGGTTGGAGTGCCGAAGGTGGGGACAAATGCGTCCAAAGAGACCAAAATGATTCGACCTGGAAAAAGGGTACGTTAGTAAAGATAAAGATTTTAGATTTGGTAAAGTAGCCACAAACAGAGCTAAAAGCAGAAATTTTCTTGATCCCTTCTTCATAATTTGTGATTTTACCACCAGGAGTGCGCTGTTGACGGAACCAGAATACCCATCTGTGGAAAACCTTAAGACTAGAGCGGGCTTGATGTGAAGAGGGGTACGAACATACGTGTTTCTGAGAGGATGAACTGCTGTACCGTTCGGAGAGTTAGTATTCGGAGTGGTTTCCTTCGAACGCTCTGTGGTCACGGTTGTAGATATTGTAGTAGAGAAATGTTTTGAGGATGGCAGCCGCGAACGCCCTGGCACGGTCGTTGATTGGGGGTTTGTTGGTTGAGGAGTGGGGGTAGATTGTTGCCCCTGGCTAGCAGCTGGGCTATTAGCAAGAAAACGAGACTGGGAATGGTTTGAGAAATAATTGGCCATTAACCGAGGGTTATGTCGATAAGTAAGTGAACCTTTGAAGAACTTGGTTTGCGGTGGGGAAAATAACTGGCATTACATAATCTATCCTTTCCTTCTCCTCAGCTTCTCGCTGCTGGAGGTTGTCTGCTCGAATGAAACTCATGCTACGCCCAGAATGGCGCCTTTGGCCTCTTTCATCCTTCCTTGGCTTTCTAGATCTCAAAACTGGCGTGACTGTTGCTCTTCTCTTCGCTGTACGTCGCTTAGCCCTTTATGGCTGTCAACTTTGTTGGCTCAAATACAGAGAAAGCTTTTGAACAAGGTTGCAGGCGTTTATGGTTTAATTGCAATGGCAACCGGAGCAGGGGGATCCTTTGCGCAGCTCAGCCTCTACCTATACTCTGTCATTGCTCTTATCGGTCTCGTTTGGGGCCTGCGAGCGGTGAAAGAGGTTCGTCAGTTCGTTTCACCTGGAGATAACCATTGACACGCCTTAGGAGGATCCCAAGCGGACGCTTTACTTTGCTCATCTTTTTTTCGCGGACCATATATTCTCGACTTCGTGGACTATCTTTTTCGCCGTGATATGGTGGGTATACACTCCACACGACGGCCGTCAGACTGCCAACTCTCCAGCGCAAAAGGCAATGGCAGAAATTGGGGCAGCCAATAACACTCTCACATCCGCGCAGCGTGAAGCTGCTGCCATGGAAATTTGGAATCACGAGAAGGGCACCGCAGCCACTATAATTGTTCTCTCTTGGCTATCAAAGGTAGACTGCCTTTGGCCTCCTTCGAAAAGAGCTCCATTTTGATTATCCTGCAGATCTACTTTGCACTCCTCTTGTATTCTTATGCTTCGCACCTTCGTAAAGGTTCCTATCGCTCCCTGCCTCTGTCAAGGTCTACGGCAGGAAATGCCGCTAACACGACAAATCATACTTATGAAGTATTGGGAGGCGACGAGGAAGAACAAATTGGGGATTTCTACCGTGTCCCCCTTCGTGCCCATAACTCGGGCGGCGGTTCTGTAAGTGGCATGGCTGAATTCGTTCAGGCGCCTGGAAGAACAGGCAAACACCGAAGTAGGTCATCGAATAGCAGCAGGCCCACATCTCGCGCTGGGTTTAGAGATGAGGCGGATGTGGTATTCGACGAAAATGAATCTACTGCTTATGCTTCGAGCTCAGGTAGTCACTCCAAGATGGGCACTGAAGACACTCTAGGGACTGATGACGAGCGAGGGAGCGGAGCTAAAAGTCGCGTTTGATTTCTTCGTTATTTCTTTGTAGCCATCATTGCATATCGTATATAAGTTTCTCATAGATATTGTTCTAATTGCCCGCTGGAAACGTTACACGCTAGTTGACATCAATTGTCATACTACTACCCCTGGTGGTGGTGGTGGCAAGGGATTATCAAATAATGGCGGTTTCTCTATCGCAGTTATCGTTGAGCTCTGTGTCAACTGACGAGGCCTATTAGACAATGCCAAATCCCCTTCCGCCTCACGTCTCCTGCGTTCTCTTGCACGCGGATTGAGAACGAGGGCTGCGATCACGACGAGGCTATCCATGACCTATGGTTAATCAGCGCTTTGCTTGGCGAAATCGTGCCAGAAGAGGTACACACAATGACTACTGTATAAGCGACAGCAGCAATGACGTCTACCTTCGGCCTAAAAGCAAGCGAGAGGTCCGAAAACACACCGCCAAGGATATCAACGACCATGAAAGTGATAGATATGCCGACGACCTCTTTCCTTTTGAATATTTCGACATACTGCGGAAGCAAGCCGGCCGCGATGATGACTGACGCAAAGATGCCGAAGAAATCGATCGCGTGTCGATTCATGGACGGACGGATGGCAAACACGAACCCCAATTCCAAAGCCCCCAAACTGAGCATTGCAATGGCGGTGAACAGAGAGGCCCTCAGCCAGGATTGACCTCTGTCATAGTATAGACACTGAAGAGCACCACGATCAGTTTTGGTGCATGAACGTTCTGTAGGTTTTACTCTACGACTCACCTGTCCCCAAGCAAAGAAACAAAGGAACCCGAATAATTGAGGTTGTATAATCAAGGGGATGTTAAGTTGTTGAACGATAGAATAAACCCCCAGAAATAGGGATGCAAGACCCCACAAGAAGCTGGATAAGGCCAGTCAGAATGGGTAGATATGTAAGGCGAAAGTAGGTACACAAGCCAGAGGGATAACCCAGCGGTGGAATGCCTCCGCCAGCTCTTCCATATCTGGGGAATTAACTGGCCAGACCACAATATTGTTCCTATAGTGTGAGCGATGGAGGGTTAGGCGTTGGGCAATGGATAGTAAGAGCTCCAACAGGCCTACCGATCGTTCCCAAGACATTCTCTGCTATAGCGTTGACCGGCATAGTGCTTGTTGCTCTGATATTAGCTTGTAGCAGTTCAAAGAGTATCACGTTTGAAATATCATTTACCGTAACAGCGATTTAACTTCATAACAAGCTCATGCTCCCAAGTCATGATGAAATAATATTTTGCACGTGTTCCAAGTCATTTTCTGGGGTTCGGTTTGAACTCGGAATCGTTAGCAAAGAAAAGGCTGGGTACTAGTAGTGGAGTACGGTGCTGAAGAATTGGGTTGAGACAGACAGATTGCCGAAGGGCTTTATATTTCCAAGCCAACCAATCAAGAAACGCATCAATGACCCAATTAATAATTCATGTAAACATCAATACAAAGTACAACTTTTTTATGCACCACAAGTATTACAAGAACTTGCTGGAAGATACCTTGGTTGATGTCATTTAAACACTTATTGTTAATGGACGAGAAGCCCAGCTCTCAGACGGACAACCTAAAATGCCTACCACAACTTACTTCTTTGAGGCCTAGAGATCTGATCGTTTTCCTGAGATTCAAAAGGTAGATTCTTTGGTTACGATTATACACATAGCGTTGTGTTCATGGCCTGCGAGCATAGTAGGCCTTTCCATAATAGGCACTTGTAGCTGCTCCTAATAGAGTTAACATTGCGGGGACAGGTCCTTTCATAACACGGGGAACAGAGGACAGAAAAAGTATCGCTGATGCAGCTGAAATCGAGGACGGTATCAGTGACTACAGTATGTGGTTGAATACTGTTACTGACCGCACACAGCTTCCAAGCCATTGGGAGCACCCGTACGCAAGGCGTTTGCGCCATAAACGTACAATAAGCCCACACTAAAAACAATTGAAACTTGTAAGTTATAAGCTCGGTGAAACGATGAGAGACGTACGCTACGCCTCCTACCAAGGAAGGAACAGAGCCCCTTCTAATGAAGCCTGTTACTCCTCCAACGATACACAGGCCACCAATAACATATGCGGTGTTAGCGGACTTGAGAATCTAAAGTGAGCGTGAGTCTTCATTATCGGCTACATGTGGCTGACCATTTTTCTTTGAGGACGAAGGATAGGTTTCAATGAGTCGGGGTTTACTAAACCAACTACTTGAACTTGAAGGATAAACGATAAACAGTCAGCGCACGTGGGTGACTGTCAACTCAGGTCCCGGAGTTGATATATATCAACACGGAAGAAGTATGATCAATGTCCGAGGATCAGCTCGGGCCGAGCCATATACTGGGTGCGATTATCCTTCCTTCGACGTCATAGCTCTTGCTTTCCGATCTAAAAACAAAAATACTGTTCGAAGTTCCATGAGTGCACTCGATTCTACTAATACATCAGGACTACAGCAAGTTGTATGGTCGAATTATTACATGACACTCGGCGATAGGAGCGGATTGATTACATATTCGGGAGGTATCGGGAACCATAACAGCTTTTAAGGCGTTTCTGGAACGCAACGCTCTGTCAATAATGATTCTCACAAGAACCCCACTTGTAAGGGCAAGACTACTTGCCCGAGGCTTTTCGACCTCTCTACCTCAAAGGAAAGAACGACTTGTTATCATAGGCTCTGGATGGGGCGGCTATACATTACTCCAAGGCATCGATAAACGTCGATGGGGTCAGCTACTTGGTATTGAACACATTCAATCAAGGAGCTCAATAGGTTTCTTTTCTAGACGTTACAGTGCTGTCCCCAACATCTCGCTTCAACTTCACCCCACTGTTAGCCGGCTGTGCCGTCGGCACACTAGAATATCGTTGTGCAGTCGAGCCGTGCGTATTCAACTTGATTAATCGTTTTTAAGGCATTTATCAATACATGAAGCGTTCGTCGATATGCGCCACAAGTGGTTCGTTACCTCCCAAATTCTTAGATAATCCTTACCCACTCGTCCACTAGTCCGCATATCAAGTTTGGTGCGACAAAATTGGTGACGTCATTGTCATATCTATCATCCTCTTAGCTGACTATGGCACAGACTTTAAGAACAAAACCTTGCAATGCGTACGTTTTCCAATGTTTGCCATGTTCTTCAGCATTTACCAGATCCATCTCAGATGCCTGCAACTCTCCCACAATCAACCCGATTACCAATCAGCAGACCTGACGATACACAACTCGATGTTGCAGCGGTAGGCAATGCCCCATTTTCCTTACAGTACGACAAACTAGTCATCGCGGTTGGAGCTTATGTACAAAGTACGTATATCCGACTTGTCACAGGAAACCTTCCCAACATGTATTAAAGCGTTTAATATCCCCGGAGTCAAAGAGAATGCCCACTTTTTGAAGGATGTCAAAGATGCACGAGCTATCCACTCGCGGATATTGGAATGTTTTGAGCGAGCTAATCAACCTACCATGTCCGACGATGAGCGAAGAAAGCTTCTAAACTTCTGCATCGTTGGTGAGTTCTACTCCACGTACATTTAGACATTAATTTGACAGTTCGAAGGCGGAGGCCCAACTGGAGTCGAGTTCGCAGCCGAGTTGCATGACCTTTTACACTCAGATATAGCAAGGCATTACCCCATGATCGCACACCTCGCTAAAATCAATCTGTACGATGTGGCGCCCCAAATCCTTGGTACATTTGATAAAAGTTTGGTTCAGTAAGCCCCCTTCTGATCTCCCATATATTGGATCGTCTCCAATTTGTATTCCAGGTATACAGAGAAAACCTTCCGTCGAGATGGGATCAACATCTGGACTAGCCATCACGTCAACAAAGTAGAGCCTGTGAGTCTAAGTACATATCGCCCCAAAATGGATATTAATTCTAGCAGGGTGTACTACACGTACAGGAACAGGGTAAAGGTATAATGAGACCTTGTTTTTTCACGAATCACACTGATATTTTTGAATAGTCCCTTTTGGACTCCTGGTATGGAGTACAGGACTGGCCCCCAACCCCTTGGTTGATTCCATTAGTGAGCTAACGAAAGCTCAGAGGTCAATTGGGTATGTTCCTGATTCCTGACTGAAAGAGCCGTTACCCATTATCGATAGGTTCTTAACGAATGACCACCTGAATGCAATCGACAAAGACGGCACAGTAAATGAGGATGTATGGGTCATTGGCGACTGTGGTATAATTGATGGCAAGCCGCTTCCTGCGACCGCCCAAGGTTAGACGATTCAGAGCAGCCATTCCACAACGACTGACGAGTCCTTTCATTATAGTTGCTTCTCAGAAAGGAAAATATCTCGCCAAAACCTTGAACAAAATAGTGAAAGGTAAACCCGCCACCCAGCCTTTCAAGTTTATAAATTGGGGGAGTATGGCTTATGTTGGAAATTGGTATTTAATCCTTTCTGGTTCCTTTGCAACAGGAAACTGATAGTTTGCGATAGGAAAGCAATTTATGATGGACCCGGCGCAAGTGATACGTTCATGTCAAAGGAGGCGGGCCGCCTTGCATGGCTACTATGGCGAAGTGCCTATTTCACTATGACACTGTCTGTGAAGAACAAGTATGTCTTGGTTCTTTCTGAACGTCATATGGAACTGATCACGACCACCTAAGGATCTTGGTACCATTCTATTGGTGAGTTGATCTACGCTTCTATCTATCAACAAACGGATTGACACGGTTTACGTCGCAGGTTCCTCAATTGTATGCTTCATGATCCAGGTTTTTAAAAAATTACCTACTAATCTTTCGACAGGGATCTTTGGCCGAGACTTGACGAGGTTTTGAAGCTTGAACGACCCTCTTACTTGGGTCAAGCCGATATACGTGACATAGCATACTATAATGTTTAAAACACAATCCATCTCATCAATAGGCTATCATAACAACTAATCACAATCTTCAATCTTTTTCTAAGTTTGCGTGTAGAAACTCCAAGTTGAAGCACGTTTATACGTACAGGCCCATGCAATAATGACACAAAATGCCGCTTGATTAGTACACAACTTACGATTTTGGATCTATCTTGGACGTAATTTGGCGGTCACAAGGACTCACGACAAGATCAAGTGTTGGCATCTTCAGTTACTCACTGTCGTTCTCCATCCACCGATGATCACCACTGAACTACTGGCGTATCCGAGCCCACATGCTGCCTTTCTCAAGCTTAATGACGATATTTCATCGCTCGTCGTTGGCCATCTAATCGCAATGGAGGGAGCCGGCCTGTCTGATGCCTTGTCTATGTCGCTTGTCTGCAAAAGGATCCGCAGAGTAGCTCTCTCATTTCTATTTCGCGTCGTTCGTTGGCCCTCGCAAAATCACGTCAAATTTTTTCCTTCACCTCTGTGGCCTTTTATCAGGTGTGTAGCCACGTGCTAAGCCAATCGCCAAGTCGCGTCCCCTCAGATGTTTTCTTCAGGCAAATCTCATTCACCCAAGTTCAATGGGCATCGCACCATTTCGAGTCTTTGAATATACTCTCTAGTGTGCTTCCATATCTACATAACCTGACGACGTTCAATTATTGCGAGCACAAGTTCGGTCCAAATCCATTATTCATCTCAACCCTCGCAAGCTGTTCTTCGTCTCTTACAACCTTGGTATTAAACACGGTCTTCTTCTCTTTTGATGCTTTGACTTCGTTCTCCGAATTCTCTGGCATACAACGCCTCTCGTTGCGGCAATCTGAAGGTAAAAGTTTATCGGCCGCACCAGAACCCAAACGAATTCTGTTGTTGCAACGTGTAGCCAACCTCGTTCTCGCGTGTCATGAAACTCTCAGCCATCTCGAATTACCTGGAGAATTTTGTCGAGCAGAAGCGCTGGCTTTTCCTTCGACCCAGACTAGATTGACCGCACTCAAAACCTTGGTTTTGCAAGGTTACCCGCCACTCAATGTAGACAGTATTCCAATTTGGAACATCTTGCCTTTCATGCCGTCACTTTCAAGGCTTGAGGTCCTTCTAAAACGTAGGGTTATAGGTGCACGAACCACCCGATACATGATGATGCCATGCGACCCCCCTCGTGTACGCGACGAGGTCTCAGTATTCTCCTCACAGCTTGACACTCTCGTCATCGCAAATCCGATGATGCAAGATCGCGTATTCACGCATTTTCCACCATGTTTGAAGAGTCTTACCCTTGACTTCGTACCTGAGTGGGAAGGTATGTCTCCAAGCAAGGACCTCCTCGCATACCATCGTCCAGAAAAAATGCTTAATCTCTTGTCCACTATACGAGAAAGTAGCGTAAACTCCCCTCTCGAGCTTGAGAGCCTTTGCATTAAAATGGGCTGGTGTGTCACCCCAGATATACTTCGGTGCATTTGTCGAACATTCTCGAACCTAAAGTCTATGGAATTGCAAGGATCACGCTATGCCAATTTAGCAGCAAGATATGGGTCTGACATGGTACTATATTTTTCCTTATCACTGCCAGCCCTCATCCACCCTCTGTTCACAGGATTTATATGTCTCTGCTCTTTCTGGCTTTCAGTGCCTTCGAGTGTTGCAGATAGCTGTGAATCTACCCGAGGATCCGTATGAATATTCGACCAGCGCCGAACGCAATATAGGTTCTGTCGAGCAAGCTGCGCGTAAGTGGGCGGAAGCATTGGCCGTCCGTTTACCAAACCTACGGTCTCTTGCGTTTGAAATACGGCCCCATTTTGGGCGGCCGTCTGGACAAAGATTCATCCCCAGCCAAGCGAATTGGGCGTGGTTTAGCACCAAAAATGGGACAGCTGTCCGAATCATTGATGGCTGAAGCTCCATTAGACTTCAGGGTTGTGCGCTGCGGGTCCTCAAGTTAGCACCTCAGCCTATCTGACTCTTTGTGGGGGGCATTGTTTACATCATCGAGCTGCTGGGGCTTGATCTTCATAATGTATTACATTACGCTTACAATTGCAAACCAGATGTTCAAAACAAATCACGCATTGCCGACTTGGCCGATTGAGCCACCCGCTGAGCCTGACCACACAGCCGGTCCAGGGGGGACGTATTGGCTCGGACTTTTAGTAGGGTCATAAATGTTCCATTGGATCCCAGGAGTAGAATCGGTGTAGGATCCTAAAAGAACGGTTGACTACTGCTAGGCCACGCTGCAACAGAAATCTCTTACCCGGAAAGCTGGTCCCTCCCGGAAGCGATTGAGTGCCACTTGAAGTGACTCTAATCTGAGTGCAGCTCATGTAAAGTTGAACACCTCGGATGGGATTTTGAGTGTAAAGCGAGTCAGCCTCATGGAGGGTAACCAGTTCGGCTGGTAAAATTATCAGACGACTAGCAGAAAAACACACTTATTTCAGCATACCGCGAAGCAGATAATCCCCAGCAGGGATATTGGGAATTGTGACGCTGTGCTGCCCATGCGCCGAGATGAGTCGATCGGTAGCCCAGATACCAGTGTAAGAATCCTGGAAGATCTTGGTCCAGACAGGTCCTTGACCGTTGGACGATGTAGGGGCAATATAGACCAAAACTACCATGGTGATTAGAGTCAGTGGAAGTCTAGATATGACCTCGGTGTTCCGCTTTACCTGGACCTTTATGAGAGGTGGCGATGATATCATCATTGCGACTGATTAATGTGCGCTTTGAGCTGGATTGAAGTCATATGGCTATGCTGGACTTGCCTAGAGTGATACCATTCGAAAGTAAACTTGTCTCCAGCTTTTACAGAAAGTGTCTTGGGTACGACTACGAAAATATATCCATCCACGTAAGTCACAGTAATAACATGTCATGGACATTTTGATTAGCCGACCTCTGTTATTCACATTGCATGCCATGGCACTAGATTTGAGATCTTTCACGGGGTTATTGTTAGGAGGTGATCGGATCTATAAGATTGTCCTCATAGGTTGTGTAACATGTTCGAAAGGAGGGAGACCTACGTACATAGCTGTTCCTTCCGTCGCCTTGGAAAACACCATTGATCCAGGCCCCATAGACCGTCGTGTGAGCTGTGACGGCAGCGATGAAGGACGCTGCGACAATAATCGACTTCAGTTGCATCTGGTGTTGCGAATCAGTTATCCGCAGATCTTCGTCATGGCACAAACAACTTATATACTACGAAAATTTCGCATAATCGTCGCACTTGAGTGTCCGGAGTAATGTCCTTGAGACATGCCAAGGGTATCTTCCGTTGATGCAAGGAATAGAATATCGGACGAGAAGTGTGATGGCAAGATTCGCCACATTTGATAATCCGAGATAGAGGCTAAATTACTCAACATCAAACTCTTGCAATAGAGCGCGGGGCCATTTTATCTGTGCTGTAAACTTTGTTGAGAGTTGGGGAGAGAGTAGAAAACAGGAGAAGTATATGATTGCTCAGGCCGAGAAAAGAACGAGGAGATATATATGCCTACCTAAGAAGATTAGGTTCTGTTGAAAGTCAAGCCAAGAGAATCGTGGACCTGGCTTACTCACCGTTGACGGCTCGCAATACTGGAAGGGTAGAGTCGGCATTGAAACTCGTGAGCTTTGTGCCCACTGTGAATGGTGAGCCTAAAATGAGCGAATCACCGTCTCCGACGGTAGAACAGCAGCGTTTCGAGCGAAAAGGAAATATACAGGATCGATGTCCAATTAGGGTTGAGAGTGTATAATATGGGGATAAGGCTCTATGAAGTGGTAAGAGTGATCCAGAATTATGTCCTTCCCCTCTTCCTTTTCGGTTCTTCGTCGCTGTTGCTGACCTCTTTGACCTTCTCCGAGCTGAGAGCTCTTTGGACGACGGTGTCCCACATTACATCGTTTACGGACTTCGCCTTACTCAACTGTTCCCGCAATTGCATTATCTCCGACTCCAGTTCATCTACTTTTGATCTGAGTGATGGGCCGTTCATTCCACTGGAACTCTCGACGTGTGATGGTTGTACAAAAAATGCATGGTCTTGGTGTAGGCTCTCATCATCGTAGATACTATTATCCATCTAAGCATACAGGCATAAAATAGTTAGATCGTTGTCACCATGGTTTGAACATTATACGGACTGGTTCCTGCGCGGGTAGGAAAACCGCAGTTTCGTGAGCTTCACGTATTTTGTTGTCTTTCATCCTCTGGAAGGGCAAAAGGGGCCGAACTGGTATGACATCTGAGGTATTGGTGGTAGATGAGCTAAGATGGATATGACCAAACAAATCAGGGGGTTTAAGCATGGTTGCCAATGTCGATATCTTGAAACCTTTATGTGTGGATATGGTACGGAGGAGCTGGTGTGAAGGGATATCATATATATGAATAAGGCCTGTTTCAGTACCAACGAGAAGGTGAGAGGTTGTGAGTGAGATCGCTAGAGCAGTGATCGACTGCCTAATCGAAAGGCTAGTCTTTTTAGTAATAAGGGTCGAGTAGGCAAACTCACCCAACGGTGATTAATCGCTTTTTCCATACATCATGATGCCCCTCGTTGATATGGATGATTTCGCTGACATTGGAACCACCGATAGCTTCTGTAATTCCGCCGTGTTTGTTGGTCTCTTTTTGTCGGAAAAGATTTACTTGATGAACTGAACCATCCGCAGAAGCGGCGAAAAAGAATCGCTCAGTCGGGTCCCAGACTAAGCAAGCGATTGGCTGTGGAAATTGGTGTGTGGTCAACAGATTCCGTGAGGAAAGGTCCCAAAGCTAAGGAGAGGTCACGTTGAGCTCCGGTAAACATGTAGCGCCTCCGTTGAACTGACCTTGACAGAGTGGTCGATTGACGATGTGATTACTCTACAGTTTGGGAAGGAGCCGATCCCACAGACAATGTCTGTTATGGGTAAGGTATGATCGGACAAGGTGCAGAACGGGACAGGGAGGTCATTCTGTACCCCGTCGTCGACCAGTCTGCCAGATTTAAATTAGCAATGCAAACCGATACAGGGATAGTTGTGTGAAAGAACTGTATTGACCTAGACACAGACCAGATGCTGACTCCAGAGTCTTCTGAGCCTGATAATATGGCAGCACCATCAGAAGTAAAGCGAAGCACAGTAACTTGTCGATAGTGAGCATCCCATGAGTTGTACATAATCCCAGATGCGACCTTAGCGGCTGTTTTACCAAGTTATCAAGGAGGAAAGGGTGAAATGCTCACCTCCCACAAATATATCCTTCCTTGGGCGGTACCTCCAGCACAAAATGTACCTTGTGAATCCAATGCCACACATGTCAACTTCTCTGGGAGAACTATTTTCAAACTTATTTGATCCTATGCGAAGTCGAAACAACGAATAGGGCAAGAAGGCAGTTTTACTCACCTTTTGAAAAGTGTACACGTTCAAAATAGACTTATCCGGCTGAGCTGCCAGTATGAGCCCCCCGTAAGTACTTCGAGACTCTACAAAGGTAGTGCAATGCAGAGCGGCATTAGTTTGTTTGAAGGAGGTAAGTGTTGTACCAGTTTGTATGTCATGTAAACTTATTGTTCCAGACCCGTTATTTGGCGCAGAGGCTGCTGTGGCGCAAAATATGCTTTCCTGAAGATGCATTCTTGTCGACTGAGCGGAGTCTCTATGAACAGCAGCCTCTTAGCACTCGGACTCGAAAGACATGTCCTCTGCTCGAAAAAGATAACTCAAGTCACGTGACTATTATGAGCATGCGTGTGGTGCGTGTGCGTGCAGTCTGGAAGGTTCCTTTATTTAAAGCCGTGGCTTCATGGTCGTGATTGACCACCTCCAACTCCTCAGCCACCATGGCCACAGATCTCTACGAGATACTGGAAATTTCTAAAGATGCCACCCCCCAGCAGAGTACGTAGACACGCAGAATGTATAGTTAGCGGTTGCTGACTGAATACTATAATGATGATTTCGCTTAGTTCGCAAAGCTTACAAGAGGAAAGCGCTGCAAACGCACCCTGATAGGCTTCCTCCCGGTACCTCTCCAGAAGAAAAAGCTGCATCGGAAGAGCTATTCAGAAAAGTGGGTACGCGAGACAAGCATGTAGAGCTACTCCTTGCTGACCTTTCGGCTTAGATCAACAACGCATATGAGGTGCTGACTGACTCTCAAAACCGCAGAGTAAGTCAGAGTCGTCCCAATCTGGATGCAATGTGAAATTCATTTCCTGAAACCTAGTTGTATGATCTTCACGGCGTATGGCCTCCACCCGAACCAGAACCTGTGCCACTATCTAGTAGCCATCCTAGTCACAGACCATACCCTCATCGTTCATATCACGCATCGAGGAACAATTTCTTCTCGGACCCTCTATTTGGAAACCATCCATTTTTTAGATTCACTGATCCCTTCTCTTTGTTTGATACTGTATTCGAGCATAGTTTCAGGGACGTACGTCCCCACTTTGCACAACGCCGACACCACGAGCAGTCATGGTTTGATTCACAATTATCAAGGATGATGCAGGATGATTTTGATGACCCGTTTATGGGCTTTGGCGGTTTTGGATTCATGAATATGCCGTCTATTGAATTCCCATCCTTCACAGATGGAGGCCGCCGTCAGTGGAAGTCAGAGCGGATTGTTACAAGCAATATAAATGGGGTCACGCAGACTCTCCATCAAAGGCGCGACTGGGATGTAAGAGTCCCTTTCCGCATACATGTCACCCTTCTGATATCCAGCACCTCTCAACTTAGGGAAATGAGCATGTCACGCGTACTTATGCAGATGGCAGAGAAGTGCGCACAGTGAATGGTGTGGAGCAGCCATCATCTCATGGGTACCTTCCGCGCGCCAGTCAAGTGGAAACCCGCCGTTTACCACCCCCCCGACAAACTCATGGTAGCTCTCGGTCAATGGGCCCCCAGTCGTCGTATCCCCCACCTCCTTATCCTGGACATTCATCTGGAGCATATAATAACCCAAGTAGGCCTATTGCCATGGCTCATATGTGATACTGGTTATAATGATGGTGTCAACCATAGCTTCTGTAGTGGATCGTTCGCGTCGACATGACCGAAGAATTTCTGAACCGCGTATGTTGTCCTACTCTCGCTCTAGAGGGCCTAGATCGACCAGCTACACATCCCTAGATCCTTTCAATCCCGACCTCGTTACCTCAGGAAGTATGTATCAGGGAACGACCGGTGCCAATAATTTACTAATGCTCCATTAATAGGGTCTGATCTCGATGAAGGCCCTTCGCACAAAAGATCTTTGTGGCGTAGTAGTCGAAGATGAACAAAATATCCATTGTATTTGCAACGTTGCTCATATGAACACATCGTTATTGCTGTAGTATGTCTGTCTGCTCGAAGTTTTGCGCTTATGCATTATTGTACTTTTTTGATCCTAGAATAGTTTCGCTATGCGTGTATTCTATTTGTTCGTATTCGAATTAACATTTCCCGTGATTGAACTGTATGGCTCTACGGCTTACCGATTAGTATTAGCACAGTTCGTTTCTCCTTAGTCCCGACTCCTACCTGGAATCTAAATCACTGCTCTTGGGGACCCCAAAAACCTTTTAAGGGCGGGCGGGTAATTAAATACATTGTCCGTTGGGATAAAGACTTTGTTTGATATCTGACGGTTATTATGAAGTATACAAACCAACCTATGATTTCTAAAAACTGTTTACTGATGAGTTGCGCTCACATCGGGATGCGAGGTGAGGTAAAAATTAGTCAGTAGATAATGTAATTCTCGTATGTGATATGCGTAGATAGCGGAGACCAGTGTGAACCATATAGTATACAACTCACTGACAGGGTGGCTTACTTTATCCATTGACTAAAGCCCTTCAAAGAATGAGAGATCCTGTGCGGAGAGTCCGCTGGATGCAACGGAGGCAGGTGAAGGTGAAGGGGTATGTTTTGCTTGGGTAGGCGGCTGTGGGTGTCCTCTTTGCGCTATAGAGCTTGAGGAAGGGGTTGCTTGTACGTGAGGTAAGGGTTTTGCGGACATTGTTGAAGTCTGTAGAGCAGAGAAATTGGGGGGAGGAGGTAATGTCGATAGTGGGGCGTGTGACGACAATTCTGGGGCCTGACCGTTCATTTGCTGGGCCCCTAAATTGGAACCTCTTGCAGTTGACATATTTGGGCGAGAAAGGGAGCGTGATGGTGATGATCTAGACGGCGTCCACGGTCTGATTTGTGCAGTTACCGCGCTCATTAGGTGTTGATGGTTAGTCGGGTGGGATGTTTGATGAGATGGCTGGGACGGGTGATAGATGGGAGAAGATGCTCGAACTGGTGCAAACTGTTGTTCTTCTTCTGATACCGCGGGCTTTATGGGCAGGCGTGGTGGGGAAGAGTCGTGATTTGGGGAAGAAACAAAGTCGTCAAAATCGTCGAAAAGGTCAGTGATCCCTTTCGTAGGCGCCTTCTTTGGCGTATGAGATATGAGGCTCGGCTGGGAGGAGACAGGTCGACTTACTGTCTCCGAACGTAGTGAGGACTGAGAGGTCGATGGGTTGAGCTCGTGAAAGCTGGTGAAATCCTCGTCGACAGACATTTTCTGGGTCATATTGTGAGAATGAGTCGTCCGAGTCGAAAGCATTCCATTAGGTGGTGGCGGAAGGATGGGTGGCGGAGGTAAAGTAGTGAAGAAGTCGCCTTTGTTAGAGGACGACCCGGTTGACATGATCGCCACTGGCGTGCGCTTACCAGAAGTCGAGGCATACAACTTCACAGTGGATGGTCCTGAAACGTTTGATGGCGAAGAACGTCCACCGCTACGAGTCAATGAGTTGGTCGCTCGATAATCCATCTTGAACGGCTTTTGATTTGACGGAGGTATTGGAGTACCTGCGATAGGAGGCTGAAAGGATGACGATGAAGGAGATACTGGCTGGCTTAGGCTTGGTGACGAGTCGAACAGGGCGAATGTGTCATTGTCGGATATAGGTTGTTGCGGGGCATCTTTCGTAGTGGACTGCGTATTGCGGAAGCTACTGGTTGATGGGGCGCTTGGCGGGGGTGCCAGCGGTGAGGGGAGTCCAGCGGGCAAAGGGGGTGAGCTCAGCATGCCGGACAGTTCCCGAAGCTGTGAAGCCTCATCAAGGTCCTCGTTTGCACTTGGGACTATATCTGAGAGGAACTCAATATCATCTGTCGACAAGGCGAGAGAATTACGTGGACTAGACCCCGATGTTTTATTACGAGAGAAACGAGTGAGAAACCTGGAGACAGCAGAGGGTGCCTGATCAGGGCTCGTAGTTGGAGATTGTACTGAGGGTGCTGAAGAGATTGTGAGGTCTGGGAGAATGCTCAAGCTAGATGACGACGAGGATGATCCAAGTGGGGCAGATTTCAAACCGTCAATACTTGGCCGTGAGGAATGTGTAGGTGTGGTAGACGTGGTTACATTATAAGCTGTAGTTGAGAGAGATTTGGGTGGCTCTTGACTGGGCGATTCGGGACGTTTGAGATCATCTTCAGACGAGGTAGTGGAAGGTTTCCTTCCAAAGAATGATAAAAGGCCTCCAGTTACCTTCTTCTTAGTATCAACCTCGGGCTTAGCCTCTTCTTTGTCTTTGCCCATAACTCGCCATCCTGACGGTAAAAGGTCGTCGTTTACAGTCTCTACCTTGCTTTTTACAGACGATTCCCATGCAGTTGACCCTTTGGACGATAGATACATATTGAAGGGGCTTAGCCGTACTATCGGAACATGTCGTGTAAGCCGAAGAGCATCTCCCATGTGCTTCCCTGTAAACGTTGTGGGGAACTGAACAATTGGCGGCAAGGTCAAATCCTGCGGTATGAGGCGATTTATGGTGGCTGATCTGAGTATCACCGATCTTGAAAAATCGCGTCCACGAAGTGAAATGATATACTCACAGACCCTCAACGCCGACAATACCGCTTTGTCTATCGGCGATACTTGTGGATTCTCCACTTTGAGGACTGATGGACGGCCATAGACTAGAAAATGACTGAAACTCGCTGTGGATGGAAGCCAGTATTTGCGGGGGCTAGGATATGATTAAAGGTAGGTAATAACAAAGGAAAACCAAGCGAACCACATGTTGGTCTTGTTTCTCTTTATAACGCTTAGCAACTTCCCATGCATCGAGCCCCTCCCCTGCCTTGGTTTCTATATGATTGTGTGCCGGATGTGAAGAGGCCCAGGTATCTTTCACTTTGAGAGTGGCAGACATGACAGAGTGTGCCCAGGGGTCTAGCTCTACCTTGTCCGCATCGAGCCCCGTTTCGAACGTCCCAAACGCATCTGGATCGTTCGGGGGGGGAGTTGCTCTTGGTGGACGTGCGTCGAGATCTGTGGCATCTTCAGTAGGTAGGATATATGCCGCTCCTTGTTCAGGTGGTGTAGGTAAAGACACTGGGAGCGAAGCAGTTCCCTCTGCCACTTCTGGTGATGAGGTGCGATTGACGTTCTGTACTGAGTCTGGCAAGTGCTTGTGCAATTCAAGACCTCCACTCCAATCTTGAATAGGTTCATCATCAGGATGGTATGCTTCTTGCTTGTCGTCTGAGAGTTCGTCAGACCACTGTACGCCAGCGCCTGTTGCCCAGGAGGGCACAGCGATCTCTATTTCGTTATTTGGGACACCTAGTGTGGCTTTCGGTTCTGGAGACCAGGCATCATATGGCTGGTCTATAGATTTGGCGGGCTCTCCCCAAGCATTGGCCCATGGATCCTCCATAATACGCGGCCAGAGCCAGGCCCCAAAGTGCACTGTTTCGGTCGGTGCTCACCGTAGTAGAGCTCACGTGACAGGGACGTTGTTGTGACTTTCACTTGTTCGTCTTTCAACTTTGAATCATCTACAGTTAAAACCCTGGCCCCCCTCCTCGTCCCTTTGCCTCATCATGGAAGCTCAAGCGGGGGAACTCAGCATCATGAAGTGGGATGAAAGTCAGGTGCACAGCTGGTTCTCAAGTCTTGGTTATCCTCAGTACGAAAGTCAAATACGAGGTTCCGTCATTCTCACCCTCATTGAAACCACTGTCTTACTTGACTTCAAGAGCATAAAGTTTCTGGAGAGGTTCTATGTATGCTTGATCAAGAATCCCTAAAAGAAATTGGTATCACCACAATAGGCCAGAGGCTGGCTATCCTCAAGGCCGTTTACCTTGTCAAAATTGCGCACGACGTTCATATTGATGCGGATCATTATGTGCCGCCTTGTGAGTGTTTCGCAATACCCTTTCAACATACCTTGCTAATCCCAATGTCAGCGGAGGTCACAGAGCGTGTGGAAAATCTATCACTTGATGGTCTATATTCTATGATTCAGGATCAAGGTACCGTCCAAATCCTAACCCACTAAATTTTATTTTTGACCCTCACCTAGCCGAACGGATACAAATTTTGGAGGATGACAATCGTAGTCTGAACGCTAGTTTGCAAACCGTTATCGAAGACCTAAACAGCGTGCGGAGCTCAGTAACACGATCTGTGCTGCCTTTTGCTACTCGTTGCTCTCCATCAATTCTGATGCTTTTTGACATAGGATGAGCCAAGCCCACTCCATAGACAATCATCATTCAAATGGGCACAATTTGTCAAGCCACAGACATCCCCCACCAAGCTTGACCATACTATCGAATCCCCCCATCCCTCACCTCAACAACTTGAACATGATATCCCCCCGCTAGGCCGAAACCCTTCGCAGCTCGGCACAAGCTCTCAGACATTGATATCTTCTGATAAGCGTCGACCTCCTCCCGTATCCATCACCGATCCAGCCTCTACCAACCAGGCACCGAAACCACGACGACAAGAAAGTTCGGAGAATTTGAACAAAAGTTTCAAAGTTACCTTGGACGATCCCACATGGAAAGTCTTACCAGCAGCCCTCAAGAAGTACCGTATCAATAATGATAACTGGCAAAGTTACGCCATGTTTATATGTTATGGTTCCACCGGTATTTTTGTAGAATTTGTGTTGACGAACGATTGCTGAGTCTATTCTACTATCAGGGAATCGTATAGAGCGATGTCTTTCCTATGACGAAAAGCCACTTCTTCTCTTCCAAAAGTTGAAGGATGCCAAGAAGAATCCAGTCTTCATGTTGAAGCATATCAAAGACATCCGTTCGCCCATAGCCGTCGCTCAACAGAAACACGCGGCCAGGAAAGCCTCCTCCATAATGACCACTGACTCTACCACAACAACGGCGACTCAAGGTCATTCGAAGTCCTCCTCCACCTCCAGAACGATGAACCGCCCGCCGCGACTAGAGGTACAAGACTTGTCAGCTCACACGCCTTTAGGATCTTCCTTAAGCCCACAACCAGGGTGGCCAGAACCAAGTATCTTATCTCCTGCTGTCGATATGCTTAACAACTCACGGACCGAGGACACACCCCAAGCCCCAGGGTCAGCAACCCACCAGTCAGTCCGATCGTCGAATGCAACAAATATGAGTGGGACCACCATTGGTGCATCTTCTGAGAATGATTCTGGAAAGTCGAAGACGCCTGATCCGCATGACCAGCCGCTTGCAAGTGCTAGTATGAGTGCAAGAGAAGTACCCATAACTAATAGCGCTGTATCGTATGCAGTAGCTATTTATCCATATATGGCGGAGCAAGACGATGAATTTGATGTTGTTGTGTGAGTCCTCCTGCAATTGCGCCTTTACCTTCGTCGTAAATTGTTTTCTAGTGGTGATACGTTCGTAATATTATCTCGTGCTCGCGGGTGGTGGATAGTACAGCGTGACCCCACAGGATCAGGCATTGTGGAACCGGGAAAACACGGCTGGGTGCCAGCTGGCTGCTTGTTAGAAACCAAAGTCCCTGTAGCTTCTGCTATTGCAGAAGCTACGGCAGCGAAAGGCGGCTCGACCGTTGGGTCACCTCCACAGACACCGATCTCGAAGACCCCAATCTTACCGCTAAGCATCATCTCCACCAGCTTTCCTGGGATCGCTTTGATGGATTACACCAAGAAAGGAGATGAAGAGCTTGATCTAGTCAAGGATGATGCCCTGAGAGTGTTCAAACGATACAATCATTGGTCCTACGTGCGTTCACTGATTCTACTAAACCAACAGTCATTCACCATCAGTATCATTTCCTACAGGCTGTTAAAGAGGATGGAGGCGATCGTGGCTGGGTACCAGTGCGTAACGTTTCCGCACCCCGTTCTTGACCCGTCTACTCACAAGTCGATCTTTGATCCCTTCAGTCATGGTTCATAGGAAAAGTTGGACAATTTGTCAATGTACCGCCGACACCAAGCAGCGGCATCCCGTCTAACCTACATTCTACATCTGAAGATGCCAATCATTCACAAGTATCACCAATGTCATCTGCGTTCCCAGCTGTACAAACGCGTCTGACAGTCCCTGCCTCATAGCTTTTCATAATACTACACTCACGTCACCTATATATGTCATTCTTCCACCATGCATTTGTGGTTTTGTATATTTAGCACACCCATTTCAGACTCTTACACTGCACATCAGAGCGCACCTCATTGCTCTTGACTATCATTTCGTTAATTCCTATAGTGAATTTTGCTCACAATGTTCATTCTTAGTTTACAGCTATAGATCATCATGACGAATCTATTGAGGTCAACTGTATCATGATCTGTTTTGCAATTTCATGATCACACTTGTACATACATACTATGTCAAGCCAACAGGTACGTGTTTCGACGAAACACACTCATACAACAAGTCTACTAATTACAGCAGCCATGTGAATCGCACCCCCATGGAATAGATATGAATTAAAAAGGGCGAGCATTGAGCAGTCAACATCTTTGTTGAACTGTCATTCTATGATATCTTGTTATGAACTGGACTCGACGACATCCATTCAGCAGATCTGATAGTTGCTATAACACAGCATGCATCATGCCATCATACAGTATATCTGGCCCTCTGAGAAATGTCCCCTCCCTCCTTCAACGCTCTCGTGATATCGGCCTACTGACTCAAGTCTCAAACCACACTCTCGCTATTACACTCTTTTCTTCCGAAAACGTCTAACACCGTCGATGCCTTGTATGTCATGGACTAGTAACCGTAGAGAAAGCATCCTGTCGTACAAAAGCGAAAAACGGGCGCATGATAACCAAAAAACGATAGCCTCACTCGGACGGCTCAGAAGAGTATGGTTTTCTGCAGCCCAGAAGAAACTACCACCACAGAAGGAGAGACCGTCCACAATCACCACAATTACGGATTCTACGATAACGGCAAACTCTGATATCTCCACCTATCTCGACTTCAAGAAACAACGAAGGAGTCCTACGACCATACCACTCGAAGATGTTTATTCTTCTTTAGAAAATCAAGGTAGATTGAAACATGTTATCCTTAGGATAGACCTGTGACCGTCATGCTCCCCACTAGCTGACAGGATTCAAACATTGGAAGACGACAATCACAGTCTGAAAATCAGTTTGCTAAGCCTTCGAGAGGAGCTGAACACCATTCAAAACACTGTGGCACAGTTTGTAAGGCTTGTTCCAGCTTCCTGCAATGCCCCCCCCTTACGTCGTTTTATCACAGCACGAGCCTAAGTCGTCCTCACGACAGCCAACATCGAAATGGGCTTCGTCCGTCAAGCCGTCTACCACCCTTGATCCTACTCTCGAATCTCCACTTTCTTCACTCCAACAGCTTCGACAATGCTTTACTCCCTCACCGGAATCAAATGCTGGACCTTTACAGTCCAGCACAAGTTCTCAGACATCACCGTGTTTTAACAAGTGTCAAGCTCCTCCTGCGTCCATTCTAAACCCAGCCGCCACCAAAAGCCGGGAAGGAAACTTAGAGAATACGAACAAACATCTCAAGGTCGCCATAGATGATCCCACATGGAAGGTTTTGCCAGCTGCCCTGAAGAAATACCATATTGAAAACGACAAATGGCAAAATTATGCAATGTTCATCTGCTATGGTCACACAGGTAGTGCAGCTTAGCGTGGTTTGCGTTGCATAACTAAGGTCTTACTTTATCGTTAGACAATCGCATAGAACGATGTCTATCTTACGACGAAAAGCCCCTTCTCCTTTTCCGCAAGCTGAAAGATGCCAACAAGAATCCAGTATTCTTGTTAAAGCATATCCAAGACATTCCTTCACCTGCAACTATTGCCCGAAACAAGCAGGAAGCGCGGAAGTCTCTATCAGCGCCAAATAGTCAATATAACAATAGTGATAAAATTACACAGGACGACATAGAGCAACAACGACGCTTATTAACAGACCTACAGTTAATGCTTTCTTCAAGTGCATCAACCGCCTCGTATACAAGCAACGACAATACTGGCGCCTCATTGCTTGACGACGATGCGAAAGACTCGGCAATGCTGAAGCAACTAGAAGCGGAGAAATCGCTCAATATCAGTGATGCAAGTGCGCACAACGTGTCTTCAACCAGGACATTTGGGTACGCTGTTGCAATTTATCCTTACATGGCAGAGCAGAGCGATGAGCTGAATGTTAATGTGTAAGTGTGCTTGCCATTTGTCTCATTCCATCTGTTGACACAATATAAACTACCAGGGGCGACTCATTTGTTGTGATAAATCGTGCCCGCGGTTGGTGGGTAGTGGGACGTGACCCAACTGGTTCTGGTGTTATTGAAGGCTCACAGGGGTGGGTGCCAGCTGGGTGCTTGTTAGGGATGAATATGCCCATGACGTCTGCCGTCACTGAGGCCAAACGTAGCTGCACCCCCGCATCGTCACTCGTATCTGAAGCTCCTATCTTACCACAACACATCGATTCAACCAGTTTCGTTGGCGTCGCTTCGATGAATTATACGATGCGGCAGGACGAAGAGTTAAATCTGGTCAAGGACGACGTTCTCAGAGTATTTAAACGATACAGTCATTGGTCATATGTATGCCTTCTCTCGGACCCACCATTCCTATGATCCTAATTCCCTCTGAATCATGACAGGCCGTCAAAGTGAACAATGGCGATCGGGGTTGGGTGCCGGTATGTCATTTTTGATATACGTCTACATTTGTCGGGCTTACATTGTAATTTCTTCCAGTCGTGGTTTCTTACCAAGTGGCTCGGAAACGGCAGCGAAACAGTCTCCTAAACCTTACTTCGCGCCGTATGTTTGCCACTCGAAATTGTGGGTAAGCGTACAGACGCGGCGCTGTGTGTCGGAAACTTCTATGTAAATGCTATGCTCACCTGTAAAACAATCATTCATTTTCAATAATTCGTTTACAATGTACCTATGAAAAGCTCTACGCTTTGAGTTTGCTCGTTCTTGTATCATTATCTTTAACTTACTGCTGCCGCTGACCCGAAAGTTCTCGACTGACTGGTACTGACCAGTGGTGTTCTGGTTATGCAGTCAAATGACGTTCAACAAACAAATAACCGAAGTTATAACTACGGTTATAACTTCGATCAATTAACTAGTTATTTAACTATCATTTATTATCAACCACCCAGCACTGGAGAGACTATCCAAAAACTCAAGACTTACTGTTTAAACTGTTTTTAAAGTGAAGAGCTACGCCATGGAGATCATATGATAGATATAACGGGTCTTATGATAGTAGACTAATTGGTGGATGTGATCCCGCAAAGCTCCTGCCAATACGAGCGGTAGCGCCACGAGCTCTCTTGCCACAGTGCAGGCCCATTGACCAATCTCTCAGATGGCTGTAAAGCGTTGATGACCAGTGCCTATCCCAACCATGCAACCTAGTTTATGCTTCATATGGCCAGGACGAGTGAAAGTATTGAGCGTATGGTTGAAATACTAGCCAGTCATTGATAGTAGCAAGTGGTAGACGAAGCTTTGGGAAGTGTTTGATTGACCTGGAAAAAGACTTAGATGGTAGGCAGGCCCTTGAACAAGGGGATGTATTTCTTTCCCCCAGGAAACAAATGAGCGGAACAAGCGCTTAGTAAAGTAAGAGAGGTGGAGAAAGGCAGAAGAAGCTACGGGGTACAGATTGAGTTGTTTACTGGCCAATAGCTGTGGACGTCGCCAAGCCATAGGAGGGCGTGTTGATCGTGAATGCTAATATCCCAGGTTGACGTTGACGCATGACGCATGGGCTTGATGTCTCTGTGTGTCGCGACTCCTTCTTGCACGGAGTGTGGCCTGTGAACATGTGAGCCAAAGCGTAATAATACACCAGGCGATTACGGCTAGGGCATTTATTAATTGAGTAAAAACGATGCAGTGTTGAACGGGCTGTCAATTCGCCTGTTAATGAGTCCGTGTAACCCGTATGCATCCGATGCCGACAGAACATAAGAAAATCTCGAGTACAAGTGATCTACCGTTTTCGTGATTTCTTTTTGATTGTGTCAGTTTTTGGAGCTGCGGGGATCTCAACTGATCCTCCAGCTAAATCGGCTCCCAGGCCATCGCCTTTTTCAATCCTTGAACTCATGTCCAAAGAGAACATCACATCTCTTAGCTGTTCCTCTAAATCCGAAATCTTGGACAGATATTGCTGTTTTTCATCGTTTGTGCTCTCCGCCTTTTCCTTCAGCTTGCCGATGTTCCTCATCAGCCCTTCGCTCACAGCTCGTTCTTCTTTTAGCTCTTTGTCGACTCTTCTGGCTAGTTCAAGTGCCTTCTCTGCGCGAGTTCTCTCCTTGAGAACCTCTGAAAGCTTTAAATCTTTCTCGCGTTCTCTCTGCAAGGCCTCCTCATGTATGCTTTTCCGCTCCTTCTCGAGATTTGAGCTCAACCTTTCTACAAGCTCCTTCAATTCCTCTACCTGAGTTTTGAGCTCTGCAGTTTGTTCTTCATAGTACGATCGCTGAGAATCTAGCTGTGAGGCTAGTAGATAAGAATATTCGATTCCAATGGCCTCGATCTTCTCAGCACTCAGGGCGTCAGCTTGACTGGGTCCCAAGCTGCCATCCCTGGGTGGAACACCTGTTGATGATGCGGCACTAGGCAGCTCTACCAACTTTCCGTCGGCCTTGTTTTGTATAAGTCGGTGAACATACCCGTCCCCTGCATAATCCCATACTCGCTGAGTCTCTAATTCCAAGGCATAAAGATGGGTGGTGCTCTGGTAGTGTGCATGCGCATGAGCCAATCCATAACGTCCACATCCGATATTGCCGCAAATGAGGCAGATCCAAAGGTTAGTTGTCGAAGAACATGAGGAACACGAAGAGAGGGTCGGGGTCAAGGGGTTGGAAAAGGGGATAGGAACGGCTGAGCGAGCCGATGAAGAGGAGGGATGCGAAGATCGAAGTGTTTGGGAATATCGACAAACTGGACAGCTGTAAGAGTGCTTTCATTAACACAACGTAAGATACGCAGAAGCTAGTAAATCACCGGCTGTCACCCCACTTACTTAGGCAAGTACAATGAAAAGTGTGAGAACAGGGCACAGTGATCAGCCCAGTGATGGCCGAGTCCATCCGCTCAAGGCACACAGGACATGTGGGTAGCTCGTATACGGAGGACTGAGCAGAACCAAATCGTGATATAGCTTGAGAGACAGAGTCATTGGTATCAATGATGATAGAAAGGATATTAACAACGTTGCAGTTTTCGGGCTGGGCGTCATATATATCGGATGAGCAAAAACAAGATAATGATCAAAGCAGACCTCCATGGAATTGAATGACTTTCCATTATAGGCTTCGGCAAACTCTGCAGCATTGGCAGGATCAAAAAACTTAAGGACAGCCAAGGAGCGGTTTGGTACACAGTCACTGTTAGCGGTTAGCTGTTTGATGTCATAACCGAGTTCCTTACTCACCGGATGAGGCGTAGATGTGCAATCCCCTCAGCTGCGGGTGCCACAAATGTCAAGAAATCCGACGGGGTCATCCATGATGGAACCGCGAGGACACCAAGCATCACACCGTCAGCAATATCGATAGTCGAAGTCGAAACGTTTGGCTCTTCTAGCGACCGTTTGTTATCCGAGTCTCTGAATACATGGACTATCCCTTCCGTCAAGTTCGTGGACCCAGATTTTGATCGGCCATGGGGGATAAAAGTAGCTTCTGCAGTTCCTACACTGAGATTGTAGTCAGACGGAAATGTCTAGATATGAAGAAGTCGTACCCCGGCTACTTTCTCCGGCCTTCACTGCATTGGTCGAAGCTTTACTCATGTACTCAAAGTCTACCCAATCAATCCTGATGGGCCCAAATCTGTAGTCCTTGTTTTTGTAGTCGACCAGATGGTTTCTGCGATTGGTTGGGTGGGGATTGTGTGCAGGTAAGTGCTGAAATAAACTTGATGGAACAACGTTGGCTTGAGAAGATGTTGGTTTACGTTCGAGGATGATACAGATATGATAGCCACGCATCTCATAGCTTGTTAAAAAGACATTTCACCACGTGATTCATGCGCTGAACTAAATATCGTGTAAAATTCCACTTTTAGTGAAATTGTATGAAAACATACGAGCAATTTGCAGCAAACTGAGTAAAAAGTACAATTCAGTACTATCTTCCACATGCGTCTAGGGCGTTCTCCTCCACATGTGTACACAGGGGCAGAGTTTGTAACATGCAACATACTTACATACCATCCGATCAATCGGTTTTATCTTGATCGGTTTTGTCGACACGCTCGGAGTAGTAGTAATAATACGCCAAAATCCCCATTTGCGAGGCCTCTTCAGGCTTCTCTGTCCTCTATACCGCATACCGTCACTGGCGATCTAAGTATACACTTGCCGCTTCGTGTGTGATTTCAGACCGTCCCACAGCACAGTGAACGTTCAGTGAAGGGATTTAATAAAAATCTGGAGCACTCTCGATCTATGCACCCTCTTCGTTCAGTCTCATCCGATGTTTTCTGGCATCAAAAACGGCCCGCTGTCAACCCAGGGTAGTTATAGTCTATCGCAGGATTGTTGGATCAGTTCAAATTAGAGCCATGAGCCTCCCCATGCCGCATTTACGTGAATCCTGGACATCAGCAAAATTTAAAGCATCTCCAATTAACATCCCCATGATATAGATATTCTTGAGAACAGTTGAAACTGTCCCCATGATGGATTCACAACGTGTCCTCTTTTCATGTTATACCAGACCTTCTTCTGAGAGACAAAGATGACCATGTCATAAACAAGGACATACGGTAAATCAGATTAATCAAAATAAGTAACAGGAAAACAGCGCCACAAGCGACAAAAACGGAGGGCTGAATGAAGGGCTGGATTTTGCATCAACGCCATGTTCCAGTTCCCGAGTTTTCCTCGGGGCTGGGGAGTTCGGGGAATTGTTCTGGTTTACTATGTAGTGCCATCCCAAATTACACATATTATTCATTGATCGATTCTAAAGCGGAAAAGGTAAGGGTCGATTCAATTCATTTATCGGTCGCTGACAGACATGATAAGAACAAACTCACCTCGGATTCACCCGTGTCTTCCCCCTTTTTCTTGCTTGTTCCACCATTATTCGGCATTGAGTTGCTGAATCACTTGAACATGAACGGCGACCTCAAGCTAATCGACCAAGTCGAGTTGGCCAACATGGCACCTGCCAGGAGGTCTTTCTATAGAAGCACATTGTTCCAGATGCTAGTCGTGGGATTGTAAGTGACATTTGCTAGCGCTATGACCAAGCGAAGACTGGGAATCCTGATTTCGCTTGTACAGCATTGCTTTCTTGGGGCCTGGCTTATGGTATTTCGGCCTCTTTCGATTGAGCATCCATAGAGACTTAATTTACATCCAGGAATGCAACGAATAGCTTGGGAGCTGGCGGCGCGTTGGAACCCTACCTCGTAAAGTAAGTATCAAGTACATCTTTCTCCAGATGACTAAAAAGGATATTCTTGCAGTGCGGCTAATTCGTACGCGAACCTGAATTACATCAAATACCCCACATATTGATTCACACCCCATATACAGCATTGTCTTTGCGGTTCTAGGACTCCTCTGTATATTGAGCGCAATAGCGGTAAATAAGATTGGTGTCAAGTGGACACTTATTTTGGGAAGCCTGGCATGGGCACCATACTCCTCGGCTTTATGTACGTTTGTTCTTCACTCGTGTCATACTCGTGCTTTAAGTTTACACAATTATCTCATAGACCAGAATAATAGATATGGTACTGTACGTCCCAATATAACTGGTCAATTCTAACACTATTTAACCCTGAGAATAGGAGTGGTATGTGATTTTTGCGTCGGCAGTGTGTGGCATATCCGCAGGACTTTATTGGGCAGCAGAGGTAATGGGCAAATAGCTCAGAACCTTGTGATTTTCTCTGACCATTTGACTGAAGGGGGCCATCGTGCTAGCTTACCCCGAACATAAGAAGCGAGGAAGGTATCTGGCCATCTGGCTAGGGTTCAAGAGTAGCGGACAGATCGTCGGAGGGTACATTTAAGTCTCGTCTCTTCAGTCACCTCCTAATTCCACGCACCCATAGGGCCATAAATCTTGGGGTGAATGTGCACAGATCTACCGGTGGAAAAATATCATATGCTACATTGCTCGCCTTCATCGTTCTGCAGGTCCTCGCCTTCCCTGCGTCTTTCCTTATTTCCAATCCGGAACAAGTTCAGCGCGATGATGGCACCAAGGTCAAAATTGACGAGCGCACCTCCACACGCGAACAACTTCGTTTGTTATGGAAAGCAATCTGGTCTAAAGAGATGGGGCTGCTTCTTCCATTATTTTTCAGTAAGTCATAAATGGAATATAGTATCGTCAGCCATGCCTGATTCGTATTGAAAGGCAGCTGGTTTTATTGGGGATACGCGTCCACATTCTTGACGCTATATTTTTCCGTTGGTCTTATTTCTTCGGACTAGATTTGATTCCTCAATGCGCAAATACGTTCACAGGTTCGCGCTCGTGCACTCGCGTCATTCTTGAGCGCAATCTCAGGAATAGCCGCAGCCACTTTACTCGGATTCTTTTTGGACTCTCAGCGGCTTTCCCTCAAGGTGAGCGGTGAGCCCTTAAAATAACAATATAACCTGGCGCCAATCGGTCGGAATTTTTTGCAGAAACGTGCGAGATATGGTGGTGCCTTTGTGGTTACTGCATTCTCAGGCGTCCTAATCTGGGCGCTCATTATACAGCATGAATATAGCGCAAAGAATCCAGGCAAACTGGATTGGTTAAGCCCTGGTTTTGGTCGCGGGTTTGGACTTTACATTATGCTCAATACTGCTGGGAATATGGTACAAAACTATCTTGTAAGTTCTTCTTACCTACGTCGATATTTGGCTGTGAGACCTCAACTTTTAAATTTGACAGTATTGGTCTTTGGGATCGCTGAGAGACGGTACCAGCGAATTGACTCGCAATGCAGGTATCTTCAGAGGAGTGGAAGCTTGGGGTCAGTGCGCCTCTTTTGGCGTCGGCTCATCGTTCGTACCTTTCTTGGTCAATGCGACTACATCTGATGAGGTCTATTTTTGTAACAGGAAATTCAGCCCGTTCTATACCGTAGTGATCAACGTCGTCTTTTGGGCAGTTTCTTTACCCCCGGCATGGTTCTCCCTGTCTAGAATAGGTGGTGCCGATTCACCCTTTGTTCAGTCCAAGCAGCCGTACGATTCGAACAATTCGACGACTACGGCGACATCTGATACGTTTTCGGAGAAACCATAATCTCGACCTGATCGTATTGACAGCAAGGACGATCTACCCTAAGTATATACTTGTCAAATAATATTTACCACCTGGACCTATAGCATCTTTACATGTTTGTTCTTCCACACGATCAAAAGGATTATGTGTTTTTTTATCGTTCTCCTCAAAGGGGCTACATAACGGCGCAAACAAGTTGATTTACATAAGCCGAACAAAGATGTGGCAATTATGAGGAATTTGAGTCCATGTGGGTACCTTCATGCCCCTGCTCTCATTAACGCGGCCGTTTACGCCTAGAACGCTGAATGCTCTCCGAACAATCCTTTCTCAGAGCACGCTGAGGACACATTCAGGGGAAATTAGGTAAATACAACTTGAAGGCCCGTTTGATATGAACAAATATTATAACAAGCTCTCTTTCTCCAGTTTTCCCGGAGGCCGAGTGGACGATGTATGTGGTTGCTCATCTGCAAGTGACATTAAACCGGAAACTTGACTTGTGAGGTCATCAACAGTCGGACGGGTCTTTCCTAACCGCGGCGTTAAGAGAAACACACGAAGAGCTGGGGATTCCCCCAGAAAATGTCGACATTTTAGGCGAAATTGGACCTCCTGTAGTAAACCTACGACGTGATATGCGCGTGTGGCCTTTTGTGGTGAATACGTATATCTACCTATCATCAACAAATGTTCCAACTTTACGGTTTCAGGGATTTGTCTCGCCAGAATCAGTCGTTAGTACTGGACGAAACATGTCTGAAGATGACATATTGCCGTCCCTCGACCTTCTATCGCTTCACAGCGGAATATCACGACGCGAGGTGGCGCTGGCATTCCATCTGCCATTGACTCTGTTAGCGGACCGTAAACGCTGGCGGCCATCTCTGTTCCGAGATGGTAGGCCATACACGGTGCTCGATGTAACGGACATCATAGGTATAGCGAGGGGGAGAAAACTCGGTATCACACGCCTGTCGGACGAGGACAAAAATATGATGGGGGCTGATAACAGACGTGATGACGAGGTTGGAGCTGGGAAAGGAGGTAAATTTGAAGTATGGGGTTTGACAGGGTGGTATCTATCGCTTTTGATGAAGACGCTACAAGTGTATCAATAATCTGTCGTAGGTTATACGCTAGATGACCTATTGACTCCTGTCAGAGTGGTGGTAATGGTGGGGTCTTGGCTATGCTTTCGATTTAATCGGTTTCTGGTAATATTGGTTGGATGTCATTGACGTCGTCGCAATTTCCCATTCATCAATTCATCGATAGACGTGCTGATTATTGTCTCGAGTTTATCTCCTGAATTGGCATCCAAACCGTCGTCGCTGTTTTCTTTCTTGATACGAGCGAGCTTGCGACGTGGTCTGGCGCGTTTTGACATGTTGAGATCTGAGCGTCGTGATTGCCAGATGAGATACAGTACAGCTTCAGCTACCGCCACTATGACAGCAGCAAACAACGAGAGGAGTACTCTCTTTTTTTGATGAACGTCAGCAGCGTGAGACGGGTCTTTGAAATGGAACAATCGACCAACTCACCCATTCGTTCTTCCACCTCAGTCTGTCCGAGGCCCAATAAACAGCTAGTCCAGATCCAAGAACACTCAATAAGGCATTGATGAGTGCTGTGACGCTTTTTCGCTCAGCACTTCTGGTAGCCTCGATCTCTTCGGGGTTTTGTGGTGGGACATAAGTGCCAAATTTGCGCTCTGGTGATGTAGTAGTACCAGCGAGTAGTGCTATCATTGAGTATGCATGAGGGTCTAAAGGTGTGGGTTGAGAAGTAAGTGCCTCAAGGCCAGGGGTTGTTCGCACCCATTGGGATATAGAATAAAGAACAGAGTAGGGTATTGTAGACGGCGGCGACGAGGAAGTATATGTCCTGAGCGAGCTGGCTAGGTCTTCGGGTACTATTGATTGAAGCGGCCTTAACTCATCCGCGAGGTGTGGCTCTAGAGAGACGTTCAGGTCGACGTTGGCCATGAAAGGTGAGCTAGGTCATGTGATGCGAGTACTGCTTACGCCGTGCTCTTGCGCTGTACCCCTTTTTTGGGTCGCTGTCATGATTTGACACACCCATTGATCATGATTGTTAATGCAAAATTTAGTGGTGTCGTGAGAGAGGACACAAGTCCATGGATAATTGACCCCGAGCCCGGCCGAGTAGACTCCAGGTAGCGATAATGACCTGTGCTTGGAACGACTCGTTGATGGGAGTAAAGTTTTTGGGTGCTTGTACCAGGGACAGAGTGTGCTGAAGACTGCGCAGAACATTTGACATCTTGATCGTCAACCCAGTACAGAGATAGCAACGGAAATCGTAAACATCAGACGCACCTTGTTTATCCCTAAAGAGCTTCCTTCTCTTGCGGTTATCTCGCAAAAAATGTCGGAGAGCGATTTTCTACTGATTCACTGGGCTCCAGCTTGTGCAAATTTTGATATTGCTGTTAGGCCGAGTATCATTACTCTTGTGGCTATGCTTGAACAAGGTGCACAGGCCCTCAGTCAAGGCGAAGAAACAAGGCAAGTATATTTGTAACAAAATCAGTTGCTCCATAGACATCATATGAGGTTCCTTTTTTTCTGACAAGAGCCATCCTTGGAGCCAGCACAACACTGTGGTTAGACCTTCAAAAACTTTGGCATGATTTAGCTAGGGCACAGTTGACGTTCTGGGACGTTGATGACGAAGAAAGCGAGGGTAGTTCCAGCAAGGAGAAAGATCTTCGTACCATCTGTGGGAGCCTCGCAAAATTTACCCGCAATTTAGTGGCAGGTGTCCCTCAGAATCAACTCAGGGCCTAGTGGGTGACATCTATCTTTTCGAAATTCTTCGGGTTCCTTAACACTGTTGGCAGTGAAAATGAACCAGACATCCGACGACTGCTCCACTATCATACATCTTGGTCTTCAATGGAAGACGCCGAGTGTAAATTTTTCTTAATACAATAACTTTTGATTCTTTTACTAGCGCCTAAAATTTTGTGCCCTTAGCCGCCTCCGTCGCCCGTGTACTTACTCAGGCACTCTCAAACATTGTCACAACTAATGAAGCCCTGATGTCAAAGTTGTGGGATACTTACATGAATCTCCCAGAAGATCAACTTGTTCTCATGTAGGCCGTTCAACTGGGTCAGGTTCTCCTGTATCTTTCTGACCCACGTGGGGCCAGGACAGTCGACTCCTTGCGTCCCCTGATCCCCGTACTGTCCTCACTGTCCTTATTTTTATCCTAAACTGCGTCCATGGCAGCAGAATGCGCGCGTGAGCACTCACCCCTTTCTCACCGTTATGCCCGCCGCTTATCACCCAGAAAATTTCCATATGCAGTACAATGCTCACGAGGACCGCGGTTGGCATCCGAGTGTGCATATCGCTTCTCGATAATATGCTGAAACTCTATGATGCCGAAGAATCAAGCGTGGGTGCCCAAGCATTCGACATCGGGTATGGCTTGCTTTTGTCTTTGCAGTCTAGAATAAATGACGAACGGATGGGATTTACTAGCTATGACATCTTGACACAGCTCATCGAACAAGGCCTCGTTCATGATCTTTATGATAAATTCACCATGTAAAACTTTTTCCCCCCCTCGACCAGCCAGGGATTGACGTTTCGCGTCCAGGCCGGAGGAGATTGTGGCACCCCACCAAACCACACTGTTGAAGATAGTGGACTCATACCTGCAATCGATTCAATTGAGTTCCGCCGCGCCGGCTACTCCAAAAACTATCAAGATCCATAGGAAACTTAGCCCGATGCTTGCGAAGTGTTTCCTTGACTTGTCTTCTTATGCCCGAAAAGCTGTTGAGCGTTCGCTCCGGTCGCCCGACCAATCCACGTCCACTCAGACTTTGGTTGAGACGCCGGCACAAGGTAATGATGGGGATGATAACTCGGGCACCCCGAAACCAGCACCGCCTAGCCCCTTGGCGGAACTGGACGCCATGCTACCTAAAGTGTGTGAAGCACTTGTGCTCGTAACACAATGTATCGTTACTATAACCCTGGAAGCTGACCAGGCCAACGCTGTTGATCAAAAACAACAGTATCATCACCAAGACGTCACATCGGAGCCTGATCTCAAAGCTTTCTTCGTCGAAATGCAATCCTCTGATAGCGGACTTGGTGTTGTGGAGAGTTTGATAGGTAAGATGAATCTAACTCACTCTTTGTTCTTCCCCAGTTTCTGATAGATATTTCTGTTCACCCATTTGATTTGGAAACCCGAACGTAGACCTCCTGCGTTTGTTGGATGTTTTTTTACCTCGTATAAATTTTGGAAAGCCAGTACCTCCACCCGAGACTTCAGCTCAACCTCAGACATCTGTGGCGCCGTCGGACCCGACTGGATTCCAATACCTCAAGCGTGATCTCGTCCGCCTCCTTGGAATTCTATGCCACGGCCTCAAGGCAGTGCAAGATCATGTACGCGCCTGTGGCGGCATTCCAGTTGTCATGAACCTGTGCGTTGTTGACGAAAGGAATCCATGTTAGTCACTTGCGGTCCTGTCACCAGCAGGAAATTTTCAACCATTTTTTTATACAGATCTACGGGAACATGCTATATTTGCGCTACATTGTCTCTTGAAGGACAACCGGGAAAATCAAGCCGTCGTTGATGCAATCAAGCCTTCTGTCGAGTGGGACGAAAATGGTGTTCTGAAGGGTTGGTCCGGCTCAGTTCGTCCTTAGTTTTACAGGCGGTGTGATGTATCATATTTTTGTGCCAAGTGACTCCTTTTTGCATGTCCAGGAACAGGAAGAACAAGAAATAGGTAGATGGAAAACAGAAACTTCAATTGTCGTCACCTGTATTGTCCCTGAGCATAACGAAGTAGGAGGCGTGGCAGATGCTTTGACAGTAATGCATAACAAAATGAAGCTAAGAGTGTTTTACAGCAGGGCAAGCTGTAGTGACAGATAGCTTCACTCTTCTTCGTCTTCTTGAAAGACAGCTCGTTTTCTTGACCCAGTACCCGACCGGCGTACCTTGAACTCTTCCTCATCTTCTTCCTCACTTTCTGGATCCACATCAGCCCCTTGATCGTCTCCCCCATCATCCTCACCGCTCGGCCCAGATTCTTTTCGTCGTTTTTGGGCATCCTGCTGTTCAATTTTAGCGTCAAGCTTGTCCAGGGGATCCTCTTCGTAATCTTCGCCGGATTTCTTCTTCCTAGTTCCTCGAGTTGCGTCTTCGTCAGAAGAATCCGCTACCACAAAGTCATCTTCTTGATAATCTTCAGGCCCTTTTTTATCCTCAGTCTTTCTTTTGGACTTTCGCCCAGAACCTCCTACACCATCATCATCCTCTTCCGAACCAGCGAAGTTCTCTGCAACGTCATCTTCGTCGTCGCTCCAGACATCCCGACCGGCGGTCTTGCGAGAATAACGTCGTTTCCTTCCTCCACCAAAAGTATCATCATAGTCTTGCTTCCTCTTGGACTTTTTGGCACTCTGCTTCATGAGCTCCATCTTTTCACGTTCAGGATCCATTGTTGGATCCGGCGCCATCCGGAGACGAGCCACCTTGTTGTGCTTTTGGCCAACTGCTCTGACTAGCATCCGATGCGTCTCAGATTGCATGCCGGTTGGACGAAGAGACATGTAACCAGTGATCACTGCCTCCGCTTGGAGAACCTGAGAACGCTTATGTTGGGCTACAAGATATGTCAGCCCTTGTGACTTGGTCGGTGCGTCAGATTGTGAAGGTGGGGGTTGTGAGGATTGTGAACCAATGAACTGCCGAGGGACTCCCGCAGACGTATCCAAGCTTTGGTTGATGTCAAACAGTTCTTTACCCAATCTTAGGCTCAATGTTCCGTCAGACCAACGTACTATACGACTGTTAGACTGTCGCCTCTGTTAGAAATGTTATGAGACGCTTCTTGATGCTGGCTGTTTTAAATGTCACCTCTATGCCGGCTTCATCTTTTGTCCACCTCCACCGCACAGTATTTTCTACTTTAAGCTTGATAGACATGCTTTTTTCACGGATGCTCTCGCTTGGTTGCGATTCTTCGTCTTCGTGCTCAGGCCCCACATATATGTCAGGGTGGAAAGGCTTAGAGTCTACTTTTACAAAGTTGGGCATCCGGATAACCCAGTTCTAACAACCTTTATGAGCAAACGCATGATGAAAAATGAATAAAAAGGATAGATTTCTTACTGAGCCATCTGAAGCTCTTGGTACGGGTAAGTTTGGGAACGAGACCTCTGCCTCTTTCACCTCCATGGCAATTTCTGGAGGGATTTCTTCTTCCTCATATTCCAGAGCTTGCCTACGTTCCCGCTCTGGAGAAGGCGGCCGTTCTGATTCCTGTAGTGAAGCAGATGGAGAAGCGCCAAATCTATAACATGAGTTATTTAAAATATGTTAACTTGGGGAGTTGCCAGTACTCACTCCTGCCGTTTCTCTTCCTCCACCTCGTCATTTCCGAAGAGATCGTCCATTTCTTCGTCGGCTGGATGGGAGACAGCCTGATCATGGGCATCATTCATTTCAACATCTGTCGTGTAATGGACGTCGTTCTCGATTTTTGGAACACGAGTGTCGTCGAGTGCGCCGGCGAGACTTGACATGGTGTTGGCTCGAGCCAAAGATTAAATTAGCACGTGACTGTTTAAGCACCCCTTCCATTCCTAATAAGGAGACCATGTTCAGCTCGTCGACCCAGTGGCAGGTCGGCACGTCTGTGCACAGGTTTCGTCTTCTTCTCCCTCTTGATCGCGTCAGATAAACCGTTCAAACTATGAATGCTTACTTGTTGGTGGACGTTTCACTTAGTACAATATAGGCTCACACCATGATCTCAACCGCTGTTCAAGTTTCAGCGCCCTGCCAACCTATAACTTTAAGGCTGTGTTGCGCTATCAAGATGGGACTTGTTGGAATAATGATACGACCCTGCTCGATTAGGCCCTTGGCTCAGCCTCATCGATGGGACTCAGTGCTATGCGTTTGAAAGAACCTCCACGCGTCAGTCCGGGTTATCCATGTCCATACAAACAAGAAACAGATCACTCGTGGATGATTGCCAATTCGATCGATCCGGTCACAAAAATGTATGTGGCGGACTGATTACACCAATAGAGTTCAGTTCAGATTGCCTCTCGGACACCTCCCTTCTGCAGGCATTGTGTGTTGTCCACAGCTTTTTTATTTTGGGAAATAGATTCCCAATATGTGTCGGCATATCCCCCGACAGTTATATCACCCGGTAAATAGGTGTGGGCTATATAACCCCTGCTACCCACCTACTCTCTCTCCCTGTGACCACTCCAACATGCCAACGTTACCACATCAGTGAGTCACGCACACGTTTATATACATGGAATAAGCTCAAACACACTGCCTAGATTACAGTCCAGCGTCTTATTGTCTCCTGTCCAGTCCCCCGTCCCCTCCAACAATCACCTCGTACCATTTCCTTACCCTGAACTGCATTGCTCGTTTCCTCCCTCATCTGTTCCGCGTGATATGGTTGGGTTCAACGACTTTGAGCGTTTTGCGGCTCTTCCGCCCAACCATGAGCAACTTCAAGGTCAAGAAAGTCAAGGAGATTTTACACCTGATGCTCAGCCGAGCGACCTGTACAGGGAAAACGACATGACAAACTTTCAGTACCAACCCGCCACCATCCCAGAAATCGAGCCGTATTGGCCAGGGTCTATTCCTGCCGGAGTTGCCACTGAGATGCAAGCTATGGATCACCGATATCTACAGCAGCCACTGGGTGTTTCTTCAACTTATCCCGTCTCCTGGAACCATACTCCTCAATCTGTCGCAACTTCTAGTTCCAATCCAAATCAAACCTATGGCCCATATAGTCCCCCTGGCTCCTCGCATTCCTTTGCCTCGTACTCTGCTATGCAAGCATCACCTGATGGACGTCGCTCAATGTCTTCTGAAATCATGGTGTCACCCTATATAAGCTCGGTCTATATATCTCCCGCCCCAGCGACTTCAAATTTGCCTTATGGAACATCTACTACGGAGGAGTCATCCGTAAGTTTTATTTACAAGGCGCAGGCGGCAGTGTGGCTCAGTGTTCTCTTGTCTTAGTACAACCTTGATGGCCATCGAGAACAACTCAAGCTCTTTAGGGAAGCTCTTCTACTTCCCATGAGTTTTTCTGCTGGTCCATTCGTTCCTCAAAAGATGTATATTCCCCACACTAATAGCGACCGTCGACGTTATGTTGAAGAAATCAACTTATTACAGCCAATATATTTTTGGATGCAGGATCCAGAGGAATGCGGCATTCCACTCACAGACGCGTTACATTCTCGTGTTCGGCGTCTCCAATATCGTGATGAATCGGTCTTCGAGGGCCGTGGACCTAGTATTTCGGTTCGAGTCCAGGTAAAGATTCACTATCATTGGTACGCTATGATGAGATCTCAACAGATTATCTAGTGGCCAGGATACCGACCTTGGAGTCGGCAAATCCCAACTAAAGATTTCCGTAGCCCCCCTCAACCCATTACCAGAGCCAAACTCGCCAAGAATATTGCCAAATGCGTTGAACGCTTTCTTGCCGTAAGTGTCTCATCATTTCGTTTTATTGATGCATTTGCTCATACTAGATGTCCAGGCAAGAACAGGCAATACACTTGAAGATGATGTAGATCCACGATGGAAAATTGGGCCCCGACAGCACGAAATCAAACTTGATGATCTCATTCTTGTGAGCATGCATCACGTCTCGATGGGAAGTTGGCAGCCCCACCTGAGACTTCGCCGTCCCCTGTCCTCTTAAGGGCTGGGAAGGAGGTTGATCTATCTTTAAACACTCCACTACACACGGAACCTCCCTGCTAAATCAAATCTTTCGTCCTCTTTGTTCCTGCCCTTAGAACATTATTGGAATTCTTTTTACCTTTCTGCGTACAATATTTATTATTATTTCCCTTACTCTGTTCCTTTCCTACCCTGTAGCCATAGCTCGTTTTCCCCCTTGACATAAAACCGTGTAGCGCCTCCATCCGCTGTCTTTATAGCGGTCCTTATTGTACAATACAATATATCCACCCGTCGATCAAATTGTTCTCCGGTTAGACATGTCTTTGACTTCAGGTGCTATTTTTTTTAGCGCCGGTCGACGAATTAGGCACGCTAGGGTTGACTGATTGATGGGGCGTTAGCCTTCCATCACTAGCTAAGCTTGGAATAACACAGAATGGAACAAGAACTACAAGTTGTCTCTAATCAAACATAAAGATGGTTCCGGTGAGGACGCTTCGAAAAATTAGGCTGGGACCGAAAGACAAAGGTATCGAAGAACCTTGCGCTGTGTCAGCTGTACAAAGCTCTCAAGACGATCAGTGTACATAGACCGCATCTAAAAAGGGAAATGAAATTGGTCACTTTGACAGTACATAAGGCGCGGAAGCGCATAGCATACACATTTTTTGGATGGGTCAAATTTTGAGGCTATGCGCAGCTGTGAGCTTGTGGCTTGCTACTTACCGCTGACCCTTGCGTGACAAGCTCAGGACAAATGCGATTTTTCATCTCGAAAGGAATCAAGTCTGCTACTTGGTTGATTGCAATCCAGGTCGTTGCCGGTCAATGGCACGTAAGGGACGTTGACTGAATGATGTTCCCTCTAAATTTTTGGGAAATGCAACAAATTGAAGGGGGTGGGTATGGTAAATTTGTTGCTGTAAGGTACTGGGTTCCATTTTCACAGCCTACGGATCGGAAAGAATGGTGGGCGGCGATAATAAAATCGTGGGTTAGACACCGATGATGAAGGGGTGTGTATCAAGCGCGGGATAAATCCGTGTGGAGTATCTCTTGACCTGGATTTACCGTTACTCCCACCGGCTGACATCGGCTGCAGTTCCACTGGCAGGGAGAGCTTGTTTAGACCTTATTATGTCAACGTCTCGAGCGACACGACCGGAACTTCAAAGATGGCAACGAGAATTCACTTTTACTGACCTCTACTGGCTTACAGAAATGGTTTTGTGTATACCTGGTCATATATGCCAATGTTGTGCGAGTTTAAACCAGCCGTTGCAAGGCAAATTTGTGATACTTACTAGGTGGTACGCCGGGCAAACATTCTCGGCATGTCACCTGTGTATATATGGGTAGAGATCATAGTGGCTTCTCCCTAAAAACTGTGATAATATCCATGTTTATCGGTGTTCTGAACAGTGTTTACACTGACAGCAATGGTCGTCTGGATACCACGAACCATATAGCTTTGATAATTGATTTCTATGCGGGAATCTGGATTAGCAAGAGGAACTGAAGCTGACTGATCGGAAGTGAAGCTGAGTTGCGTAAGGACGTTTGGGGACAACGAGGCTAGTATTCTCTGATAGAGCCATTCGGCGATGTGGCACATCACACGAAGGATGAATGATGCCAATCAGAGGACTTAGAGGCGGTCGCAAAATATATTCCCTGCTAAATAAAGTAAAGTTGGTCAGTTGAAACCAGGAGGTAAGAGGGCGGCAGAAGCGAACAAAGCGGCAGGGTGATCCTTGTAGCAACCAGCCAATGTGTAAGTATATATAAAATAAAAAATGTCATTAAGTGACCTGCCTTTTTGGGGTGAGGTCACGTTCTGCGTTACGCGTCGTGGTTGTGAGATCACGTGCAATAAACCTCTTTGTTGGTGCACAATGCCTGCTGCGCGTCGAGCTCGCTCTCCAGAAGATCAGCAGCTATATACAGATAACACGGAATCGGAAAACGAACAGGGAACGCCAAGAGCTTACAAGCATGGCCTCAAAAAGCGACTTAGTGAGGTGTATAATCCAGACTACGATGCAAGTTTCCACTCAGAGACTGGACGCCCACCTCTAAGGGCTGTCAACATCAACGACGATGCCGCTGAAAAGCGTAGAAGAAGGAAAAGTACAAAGGTCCCAGCCGTTGAGGTCGCGATGGCAGGTCTATCTTCGGATGGAAACGGTGGTTCAGATCTTCCGGAAGGTTCGAGGACGGCTAAGCAGAAGCAGCTACTCAAATCTGTGGCTGCTCAGCCCGTAATAACGGTCTCCAGAGATGTCATGAGCTCCAATTTCGAGGAGTGGATGAAAATGGCTACAGATAATGTAACCTAGTCATTACTTTGGAATAGGAGACGCCTAACCCCAGAATATGCAGAAAATCAACGCCGCCAATTCATGGAATTTTGCCCTTATCGACTATTTTCACGACATGTCACTGCTACGAAATAATGATGATAACTCAATCAACTTCCAACGCGCATCATGTACCCTTGATGGCTGTGTCAAAATATGGACGAGTCGAGTGGATAGTGTTGGTACCGAGACGGGCAAGCTCCTTAGCAACCTTGCTTCGGAAGGTAGGGAAGAAGCGGGAGACGAAGGTGAAGGTGACGTAGTGAAGAAGAGATCTCGGGGCCCCGCAGCCACTTTGGCGAAGGACGCGGCTCAGCTGCAAAGCAAGAAGCTGGAACTGGAGTTCAGCGTCGATCCTTTATTCAGGAAAACGTGTGCCGACTTTGATGAAGGAGGAGCTCAAGGGCTCCTTATGAACCATTTAAGCTTGGGGGTTGGTAGCGACGGTGGTATGAGGGTCGTGTTTGACGCGAGTGATTCTATGGGGAAGGTTGAAGAAGAAGAGGTGATAGAAGAGCCTGAAGATGCAATTGATCTGTCGTTCTTGAGATGTACGCGTGTAGCTTCTCTGACGTTTGTCGATAATACTTACCTGCATACAGTGGAGTTTCTTCCGGACTTTGCCGCCCTAGAAGATAAAGCAATTTCTCACTCTCTTGCTAGTTTTTCCTTTTCTAAAGACGCCTTTTCTCTTGACGAAGCTACCTTCCTTCAAGATCAAACGCAGCACGATGCTGATGGTATTGACAGCGACGATAATGATGTTGGTATGGCCGGTTTAATGGGTGTTGAAGCTGGCGAAGTTCCTGCCGAAGATTTCTTTGTAGGAGCTGATGCTGTGAACGAGGATTATGGGGGTGATATGATGGGTGGCGACGACTCTGGCGGGGATAACAATTCAAATGGTTCTGCTAGTCCGCCAGTGGGGGGTGAAGGGTTGCCAGGGCCTTTCGTACCTTTTGATCCACGTCGCGCTCCAAACGAGCGAGACCTCATCTTGGCGATGACAGATGCTGACGGTGAAGAAGGCATGATGGACTACTTTGATCAAAACTTCTTGAAAAACTGGGCTGGCCCTGAGCACTGGAAGCTGAGGAAAGTCGTACGGCGACGTAAATACCGTCTTCACTGGTTTTTGCCTTACTCTGACTTTTCCCGCAGCCGAAGGTGCCAATGCTACCGAAAAGCCGAAAGCTCGCCGGGAGAAGAAGGAGGCCTTCAAAATCGATTTCTTGGCACCTATTGATTCAAAGAACTTGAAGGATATTCAGAAAGAACTTTTTGCACCCGCGACGAAAGGGGCCGGCATCAACCTTCCTGGAACAGGTGCAACGACGAAGAGGAGCCGTAAAAAGGTCAAAGAGAATGCGAAACGAGAAGACCACAGGCTACCTGATGATATGCATTTTTCGAGTAAACAACTGGTCACTTTATTCTTGAAGCCTAAGTTTTATGTATGTCACCAGCTGTTTAAACACCTGCTGCTGACTGACAAAATACTCTAGCTCAAAATGCGCGGGCAGCGTGTAAAATTGAATACGAATGGTGATGGCGAAGTAGATGAGAACTTCTGGGCGCAAGCTGCTGCTAACCAGGCTGCTGGCCGAATGAATGATCAGGATGTCGATGACAGTAAGTTCATTGTGATTTCTGGGCCTCGTAAAAACTGAGTTTTTGTCGCTCTTAGCCATGAATGAAGGGGCTATCCCATTTAATACGCAGTTCTTCCATGACGACTATGATGATGGGCCTGGGTTTGACGATATCTATGATGGAGATGGAGCCGGGTTACCTGATGGCGATGCGGGCGAACAGGATCTTCTAGCTGCGACGCAAGGGCAAACGAGACGAGTTAGGCCCGAGTCAGTAAACTACGCGAAACGAGCGAAACGGGTTGATGTCCGAAAGCTAAAAGATAACATCTGGAGAGGCTTGGACATTGTTGTGGCGCCTAAAGAAACGGACAAGGATGAGAACATGGTGATTCAAATTGTATCTGGCATTGGCTGGTTGGGGGTCCTGACCATCTTTTAGGATACGGACCAGCCATTGCCACCCCCGACAGACCCAGAAGAGCCACGAGTATTCGCGCAGGTAATAACAGGTCTTCAGAGATCGTACCCACGGGAAAAAATGGAAGAAATCAGTACCAGCTTCTGTTTTATCTGCTTGTTGCATTTGGCCAACGAGCAGGGTCTCAAGCTAGAGGCTACATCCGGGAATACGCCCGTTGAACCGGAGGGTGGGGACGCGGATGGGAATGGCAACAAAATCGGAAACATCTGGGATCTGAAGGTTTGGATGTCCAAATTTCTTAGCTGGATTAATGAACTCACTTGACACCAATAAGATATACCGGGATCCTAATGCTACTCAAGCAGCATAGTTTATCGCTCATCCTTTGGTTTACACTCTCGCCTTTGCGCTTTTCATCCTAACTTATTAAATTCTCGCGAGCAACCTGTATCACCACCGATCTATACTCAGTCTAACCACTTTGAATTATTTCTCGGGGCTAAATGTTGTACATCGTTGAATATCTGGTCGATTGTACCGCATGGGCATGGTGTACGATAGAATAGAATAGTATGATACAGAGATGGTCTAGTAATACAGCAAGTAATAATACAAGGGGATGGCGTTAAACTCAGATATATAGTAGAGCGAGAGCCTTGTCTTGTTGGAAAGGAAAGGATGATACGCGGCCAGCACCTATGCAGTCAGAGCCCTCCACATACTCTCGCAGCGCTGTTGGTGACGAAAGCTTAATTCGTTGAATTCGGAAAAAGCCTGCTGAGCTAGTTCAAGCATACCCTGTGCTGGTACGCGAGTGATGTCGGTAGGAGGGAAAATGGTAAGAATATCGGTGGGCGCAATGCGCGCATTTGGAACGGAGGTGGCGAGAAAAACTCGGTCACCGAATGGGGAATAAGTATGCACATCAAGAAACTTGTCACGACGCGCATGAGACCGCGTAGCTAGAAATACTTGAGGTGAGTGGTGATAGATATGAGAATGCCGGGTAGTATTTAATTACCTTGTACGACCATGACTTGGCGCTGAACTACGGCGACAGCGAGGGTTCCTTGATTTATCATTGTACGTCGGCAAGGAGAGAAGATTTTCGAAAATCAGACGCAGACTTGTGATATGCGATGCCTCGAATGGTGAGAGGGCCACAAACCTATACGCTCGTTGAGTTCGCTTTTTAATCCGACTAGGTTCTTGTAATATGGAATCAATAGAGTTCGTCCCTGAATGAGCACATGAACACAAGGAATACAAGGCCTTCCATACTTGGCTTGACATGACAAGCCCCTCGAGATAACTGGTTCATTGTACCGACATAAACTGATGTATGGAGCAAGATTAGCGATTGTTCGATACTCTGTTTCAGACTTTGGGCTGGTTTGGCTTTCCAGCGTACGCTTTGACGCTCAATATTTGTCGCTAGGAACTGACCTACATGTACCTTTGAAAGTGTTACTGCCCTGACTTGTAAATCAGTTTGGGACACATTGTGGACATAACACGAGGTGTAAAATCTAAAGGTGTCCGTTGGTCTTATTAGTTACTTTTGATACAGGCAAGTCGGATGCTCGGAGTTCTGCAAGGTACTTGTGGGCTTTTCCGAGCATCCATATTGGGAACGAGAACTTGAAGTTCGGGTAGGCAATGGCACACGTCTTGTTGAAGACTCCTTCGATTGCCTCCTGTGGCCATGACCCATCCTGTACACAAATAAGCTTCTTTGTTTTTCCAAGCACAAATGGACTTGCCGGAAGTTGTCGTGACATGACAAGTCTGACTCCACGTTCGATGGGTTCTGGATGGGGATACTGAGCATACATGAGTGACATGACGGCCCAACACGTCTGAACCATCTGTGTCTCTGCATGCTCAATCCACCTCAATTGTTCGCAGGACTGGGAACGCCTTTCAGAAGTGTGCCATAAAAAAATATAGGGTGTGTATACCTGCCAACTTTCTCCCCATCCACCATCAGCTCTTTGCTTGCTGATGAGGAACTCGCAAGCCCTACGAGAATGTTCACTGGTTTGGTATGTTTCTCCTACCAGTGACAGACTTTCAAGGGCAAACTGCGTCGCGTAGGTAAAACAAATTCCCCAAGAACCAATCCAACCTCCTTCCGGACGCTGAGCGCTATGGAGGTATTTGATAGCGTGGCGTATGGTTTTGCTATGTAGTCAATGTTACTAAAGGGCAGAAAACAAAGATAGAGACGGACTCGATATCGCTTGCTCTGTACTGAGGGTTATGTTTACGGAAGATAGCGAGTGACGTGATAACTGATGTAGTACACTCAGGATAGCAGTACTCGATCATGATGTCCCCTGTGCAGCACACAAGTCAGAGCTGTGAAGTCAAGAGCAGGAGGCAGCCGTGAAACGCACCAAAAACTTCCGCGGGGTTTAGCCACTCCAACCAATGAGGACCACGAATACGTTCATAGCTAGCGAAACCTCCATTGGGGTTTTGTAGGGTAAGCATTACATCAACGGCATCACACATTCGACGTTCCGAAACGAGTTTTGGTGTAAAGCTAAAGATAGTGTCGGCGATGGATGATAATAGTATAGGATCGCATACTCAAGGTGTTTCTGTAGGTACATCACTGCTTTTAGGCCTTCGCCAGTACAGTCACTCACTGTGTACCCCTGCTCCTTTGTGCTGAGATGCGCCGATGTCATACGGTGAGATGCATGAACATTGTGTAACTCACCTAAAGCCCCACGCTCCTTTGGTTGAATGGCGATACGATGTGCGGTAGTGTTTGGGGTCTTCACGAATTTGGGCATCGTCGAGCCACTGTAACGCTTTTAAAAGGCTCTCCTTGTTCTCTTCCAGCTCTGCTAGACCTGTTTCGACGAGAGCCTGTGTGATGAATCCAATGTCCCAGAGCTGGCTTCCATTTGTTCCGCACATCATCATGCCGTCTTTCCCAAGCCACATGAAGTCATGGCGTTTAATTTCGTGCTGTTTGTAGGCCTCGCTCTCTTCACCCTCTCGGTGTACACGTGCAACAAGATTGAACATCTTGGAGACCGGACCAAGCGTTTGATAGCTGGTGTTGTCATCCTCCAAGACTATGAGTTCATAGGCCCTTTCTACTCCTGCTTTTCGTAGAGTGGGCAATGCGCAGTGCTCGTAGTTTGTGAGTATAACGTTAATCATGTCGAAGAGAGCAGAGTGGGGAGCGTATAAGTCAACTTTGCAGACGTTATTACGCTGATCTGGCCAGTATATAGAGTAATAGTCTTGAGGGTATAATTCCTTGATGAATTATGAGGGTTAAGTCGAAAGGCCTGATAGTGTTTCATACCTGTCTTAACGCGAGGATTAAATCATTCACTTCCATCTGGAACTTGACACCATAAAGGTAGCTCATTGGTACGTAAACCGTTCTCGTATGAATCCACCAGCGGTGGGGGTGGAATGGGAGCCAGTCCGGGAGGAGCCTGATATCCAAAAGTCAGAAATAACGTTTAGTGAATCATCGAAGAGCACACCAAAGTTCCGGGGGTACGGGGTTGTTTCCATCCCATTCATACACATTGAGAAGTGACAGCCAAAACTTTCCCCAAGCAGGAATAGCGCAAGCACCACCTTCGAGACGTAGTTGGCCTTGAGATCAAGTAGTCGCAAGACACGACGAACCTAGTTTGTGTAATGTTGCTCGAGCTTTAACGAGGACAGGGTGGTCCGCATCCATACCAAGAAGTCGGAGGGCTGTATAGTTTAGCCCGGTTCCGAAGACCGTAGAAGGACCTTCGACGTGGCTGTAGCGGTAAGTTAGAAAACATATCTCCAGGTAAGACGACAAGATACTAGTGGAGTAGCATTGCGACTACAACAAAACGCGTGAATGGTGGAAAACAAGATAGGACTTACATGCCCCAGCCGCCATCCTCTGGGTGAGTGCGATTCATGAGGTAACGAATCATCTCCAACCTTTCCTGTTCCGTGAAGGACATCCCGGAGATATAGGAGCCAATAACCAAACCAGGTAGAAGAAACATAGGACCACCGTACTCTCCTGCCCAGTGACCGTCATGAGACTGAAGGTGCTTGTAGAATGTATACCCGTTACGGGCAGCTTCGAGAGGAGTTTCAGGGGGTGGAAGAGCTGGGAGATTCTGAAAAACAAATCAGCAGGGTCGAGATAGTTTAAAAAAGGGTTCGTACCAGGTCCAATCCTAGCCAGAACTTGTCAACAGAATTCTGAGGCCATGCGTTACATTGTTCATGGGTGGCAAGATAATGCCATGTGTGTCTGCCTCCGTCGTTGACGAGAAGTCTCCATCTAGAGTAGTCAGTGAAGGGCTGGGAGGGAGATTTAGATATATTGACTGGATTGTACATGGCAAGAGCCAAGGGTAGTACTACAACATTATATGATCATACGATACTAGACTAGGACCATGGGGTTTAAATTACGCCTTGAGAAACAAACAAGTACAAACTCTACGCCTAATTACAAGCCATGTCTTTTCGAGATATGAATGTGGTCATTATAGAGACTGGACGGACTTCCGTTCGTGCAGGGCTCGGCCTTCACGAACTTTTAAAAACCCCTTATATTGTATGTACAATAATCACATCTGCAGCTCATTCAGGCCCCCCAACTCTGTCAGGAAATTCCTTCACGAGTTGGTTTGCGACGGAACGCCTCAGGGGAGCCTTTGAACAAGAATCAACAGCCTATCGCGTCAGGAAAAGGCTCCAAGCACTTCTCGGGAGTTTCTGTGTTCCCCCAATATTCTGAACCCAACGCGTCGGTAAACGACTATCTTGTTGGCACAGCCCTCGATGAAGCTCTTGCTACGGGGCAAGATGTCTTAATCTCATGGCCATTTGCAGCTGCAGACGTTTGTGACTGGGTCCAGGCTGAAGCTATCTGGTACGTTTATGTGTTCTACTACGATGACTGCTACGACCATTTTCACTACTCAGGAAGTATATCCTTTTCAACCAATTGCAACGAAAACGCGTCCAAAATGAATCACCTGTTCTACTATCCGTATTTCCCGGTCTTGCAAGAAACACTTACGAGCGCATATGTCAGATCTTTTTTGAAAGATTCAATGCTGCCGGTCTAGCCATCATCGAACGGCCTGTGGCACAAATGTATGCTACGGCTAGCCTAAATGGTGTCGTGGTTGACGTTGACGAAGAAAAGACGGATATCACACCTATAATCGATGGCGTTGCCCTTTACCGATCGAAAACTACCTTTCCTTTAGGCGCCAGAGATTGTCAAAACTACCTCGCCCACCTCTTGAAATCCAATCAGTCACTCGTCAGTGCTCTTTCCCCTCCTGAAAACCCGCTCGATCCGGACGCACTTCATGCGACACTGCTGGAGCTTGTTCAGTACCTTTGGACTGAGGGTCATATCAAGGTTCCTTCAGATGGCGAAACAGCGCTAGTAGAGGATGAGGGCGTGACTGATATTGCCGCCATCGTTGTTGCAGGCAAGGAGAAAGCAGTCATAGAGAGTGGCATGAAGAAGAAAGCGAATGCAAAGGCGTCAGCAGCCGAGCAGGCGCGTGCTCGGGAAATAGAAGCCTTGGATCTTCTTACAATCCAGTTTCGCGAACGCTCATTGACATTAGGGAAGGAGAGACATCGTCTTTGTGAGCCCTTATTTGATCCAACGTTGTTGCACGGAATTCCAGGTACTTCATTGGAGCACAACGCAGAACGCCCCCTACCGCTGCAAGAAGCCGTTGGTACCTCCGTAGGGCAGATAGACATTGCTCAGCGGCAAGCGCTTTGGTCTGGAATTTTAGTCACTGGCAACCTCAGTAGACATGTCAAAGGCAAGCATTGGTAGTCATCTCACGAAGTGACCTACACATCTTCCAGGCATCGGTATCGCTCTCCAATCACGCATTGCGCCTTTCCTCGTCAGTTTCGGTAGTACGGATCTGCAGTCCGAGGTGCAGCCACGTTATGCACGCGTACTAAGTGTGCCAGATTATTATCCCGAGTATCGGGATACTGGCAATGGCCTAGCTTGCTTCCTTGGATCAAGTATAACGGCCAAGGTTAGTTATCTTTAAACGTTTCTCTGACATATGTAGTTCATAACGAGCCAGATCATATTCAACGACAACGGGAACAAAAATTTCGTATCGAAAGCGGACTACACGGCTCGAGGACCACACTCAATAATAGAAATGACTCCTACAATGCTGTAATATTTTGCTTTATACTCACTTTTGCATCAGTTCCTGGCTACGAAGGTTCGGCGACGGGAAGGGCCATGGATTCTATGTTCTATGCACATACGACATATTTTTTCCATAGGACATACGATATACATTCGAATTGTCTATGTAGCATTACCCTCTGCGAAGTTTAGAAGGTCCGAATCACCCTGGTCGGAGACGGTCATGACACTAGTTATATGATTAGCAAAATGAAATGCTAGCACTGGAGGGGAGGTGACATACCCAACACGGAAAAGTTTACCAGCTGCCGTGCCGAGGGCGACATTGGTGCCAGCGTAGTGGTGCACGTTGGTTTTTGACAGCATGGCGTAGTACTCCAGCTCAGATTTGCGGAGAGGGGGGCAGTTACCAGCAATCAAGACGAGTTTTGCTGGATGAAAATTTCATCAGTTCAAGGGACCTTCTCAGCCTCACGCTCCAGTCCCCGAGACGTATCGGATGGGAAAGCTCACCTTTGCCACTGCGCATCTGCTTTAAGGCAGACTTGTATCCAAGGCTGTATTTGCCAGATTTCACAACGAGAGCAAGCTTGGCGGTGATAGATTCAGACGACTTGGCCGCCTTGGATTTTTTTGTTGGTGCCATTGAAATAGTCGGCGGTAACGGTGAGCTTGAGGATATCGATATCAATACATACCACGAAACTTGCCTGGGATTAAGTGGCTGTATAGTTTAAGGATTAAGGTTCAAACTCCGAATTTCAATTGGCTTGATAAAAAAGAATGTATGTAATTACAGAAATGTAAGATATGTACATGTATTATCCAGGTATCCAGATGCAAATTAAATTACCAAGTATCCCAGTCAAATCGCTCCAGAACGGCGCTAGCATCCTCCACATCCTTTTGAGCCTTCTTCCTCATATAGAAAATAGGACAATCTTTACTCGTACACAAGACATCCTGCAAGAACCCGGCGTATAAGAACAGATCCACGAACAAGTACTTTTCAACAAGATACACACCTGATGAAGGGATCCCTGACACCTCTGGCATTGTGTCCAGAGTCGTGAGAAACGCACTTGCAGTTCTGAAGTGTTTATCACTTGTTTTTGGTATAGCTCCCCCATCCGTGGCCTACAGTTATTACACACAGCACCATCTAAACAGCCCCGTTAGCAAACACCAAGTGAGAGTGATAAGGGAGGTTGACTTTTGACACTGTTGTTGGCTCGTAGTGGCGTTTTACAGCCAAGACATGTGACAGTCTTTACTGCAAATTTCATGAGCCCACCCACTGTGGGTGTCGCGATCTGTATAGTTCGTGTATGGTCCCCAGATACTACACGGTTTTCAATCAGTCACTAAAGGGCGAGTGCAAAGGTACTTACGCAAAGATGAAGCTTTTTCGCCTAGTACGGGTTCAAAGATCCTCATGAGTGGTTTCGAAAGCTGATTCTCCAAATAATACTTTGTATCAATGGGCAGGTTGTTTTCGAGCACATATAAAGGATCCTCAGACTTTTCGTACGCCGCGGCGCCTACAAATGACACTTTTAAGTCAAATTTACAATAGAACACATCCTAGACCAACCTTTAATGCCCTTTATAATGACATAGGCGACACGATCTCCAAGCGCAGGTGCAGAACCTTCAAAAATTTCAGCCAAAAATAATAGCAGGACTGCACAGCACCAAACCTGCGTCGCGTTGCTTCATCCGTTCTGCAAGTTCCACATGAGCTTGCTTGCCAGCGTAGTCTGTCGGGCCACAAATAAGATATAGAAATAACAGGCGACACAAAAAAAAAAAAACTGACCGCTTTTAGATAAAGCTTTGGTGATTACAAGCTGCGACATATCAACCTTGTTTTGCAAGAGGTCAGATATAGTTTGCTTCGTATACCTAGAATGCAATTATAAGTGACAAAAAAAACAGGAGACAAACGGCTTACTCCTCGGCAGCCTTCACATCTCTATCAATCAACATTTTATGCAAACAGGTTTCGATAACCGTGGAAACCAAGCGGCAGTTATCTCGTCGTACAGTCTATCATACATGATGACGTTAGCTGCGCAAACTGCAAATTTTGAACATACCTCGATTCCCTTTGAGTCCATTTTGTCGTAGTTCTCAGCGCGCGTCCAGTACAGCCCCGCGTAACGTTTTTTGCTAATGAGAAGATATGGAAAGTAAACCTTTTCGAACTCTAGCTTGATAGGTTTCACGAATTTCGTGGTCACGAGTTCAGCAGCCTCTTGTCCTATGCGTTACCAGGCTATGAATAAAACCTCATAGAAGTGATAAGACCATGCTACCTAACGCCATAACAGACTTGAGATCAGTAGGACCAAACTTGACCATGACTGAGTCGGTGTCGCCGTATATGATTTCTGCATTATGTGTCCGGCCGTTAGCCACGCAGTATTCCGCTTCCACCTCCTGTATAGAGCAAAACCTCAATTAGTAGATTGCGTGGACGGTCTGGAGGAATGTGCAAGCCTGCTTGGTCTTCTCGATCATCTGACGCCCATACGATGTAACACTAGAAGAAATGGCTAAGCAAGGAAGCTTCCCAATTGTAGCACCAGTAAATCCGTAGACCGAATTGGCACTGATCTATGACTCGACAGGTTAGCCTACATAGTCACCAACAACGTCATCAAGGCACCTTCAAAGCCAATTGACGACCATCTAACACTGCACGTTTAAAAGGATCCGTTTCGTTCTTCAGATCCGTCTTTGCACGTTTGCGTGCAGAGATTAAGTCCTCCAAGACGGTAGGCAAGAGACCTTTTCGTCTGGCTGTGGTCACGAACAGATCTACAACATCGTCACCGTCAGTGCCCGGTCAGAATATGATGCTATGAATACTCACCATTGTTTGGTGTCTGGATGTAATCAACATCTTTCACTAGCTTGAGGCGATCTATGGTAGCTTTGTCCAGAAGTGTTGTGTAGCACAAGTTGTGGGCCATCATAATAGACGGATACAGAGAACTAAAGTCGAGTGTCGCAATTGGAGCATCGTAATATCCTTTTCGAGGCTCGATAACAGTAGCACCTTCATACTGTTCATCCGTTCCTGCAAATCAGACAGATATAAGTAATCTTATTCAGCGGCCATGTGAAGCCTCCCAACCTTCTCCTTTCAGCGAAGGAACAACGTAGCCTTCATCGTTGGCTTTTCGGAACAGCTGTGATAAGACTTTTATGGACTGGCCCCTCGAAAGTAGATAGTTAAAGGGGACTCCGGTGACACGAGACATTTCGATGTAGTTGACAAAACACATGAGTTTGTCTAGCAAACGCTGGGGTAGATAGGCATCCTGATTGAATGTATCAGAAACCCCAAATCAAAAGTACACGAGAAGGAAAAACACCTTCAGACAGTAGACCGCTAGACGCCTTCTGGACTCTGGGGTACCATTCTGCAGCTCCGTGATCACAGAGTGGTGTACATCTTCCTTCTGTTCACCCAGAAATTGTGCACAAACAGAGTTAAGAGTATAGCTTCGTAATTTATGTTCACGCTGCATGAACTGTAAAACATCGAGTTGAAGACGACCATCCAATGTGGTTTCCTTCGAATCACGCTGGCCATAAGCTTTCGAAGAGAAGTGAGTGTTTTTGACTTCAGTTTTGGTCTCTATGCAGACAAGTGAGATTGGTCGCCGGCGAAGGAATCATATGGAGTTGCGCACGCTTTAACCTCCCTAGGAAAGGGAAAGTGGTCACCTTCAAAGCTTTTGCTCTGTCCATCAGGTATGGAAAATCAAAGCCTGCAATGTTGTAACCGATCACAACGTCGGGGTCCACTGTTTCGATAAAGTCACGCCAAGCTTCCAGCAACTTGGCCTCACTTTTGAACGACAGGACCTGAGAGCCAACAATATGGGCACAGGTGTTGAGCGTGAAGATATTCCGGATGAAAGGTTGGCTTTCCCCTAAATAAGAAGGTTAGGCCTTCAAGCTCTAGACAACTGGGAAAGTAATATACCTTGCCGGGTCACCATATTCGCTATTTGAATAACAGGGTCTGTTTGTGGTTCCGGAAAAATGCCTTTTCTTCCGGCACACTCGATATCGAAGCTCAGAATTCGAAGAGGTGCTATTTTAGACCATGCACCTTCAGGTGCATGTGAAACGAACGCATCCCACCTAAAAAGCCAATTAGCAGAGGATCGGCAGCAGATTATTTACAGGCTCACACACCTCACATTTATCTCAATTTGACAGTGAGACCTTTTGGTATTATCAGATACTATGTGGTATTTTCCCGCAGGTATTTCAATCCAATTCATGCCAACAACCTACAAAAATAGTTACATATCCATAGTGTAGGAGCAAACAGTACGAAACGTACTTTGGTATCGATCATAAACCGCAACGTATAGGCAATATTACTTTCAAATGTCGGCACTATATCAGAGAACAGGCCCTGAAAATGGCATTCACCGCGCTCAAAAATACGTAGATATACCCGGAGTTCGTCAGCCAGGAATCGCTTCACGTTCTCGTTGAAGACTTATCTCTAACTTTAGGTAGACTCCGGGGATCTGAAATAGTGAGTTTCAAGAAACGTATCCATTCGTCACCCCTGTATCCCCATAGGCTACGCTTTTGAGCGTATTCAATCTTTCTGACTGCTGCACCATTGCCTGGGACAAGATTCTGGAATAATGTAAGGTACAACACGCGCTTTAGAAAAACACGAGTTGCTGACATTCAATTCTGCGCGGAATGGTTCCAGGTCATCCTTTTCAAAACCCCGAGGAGCAGCGATATAGAAGTATGGGAGGAAGTCCGTGATATGTGCAAGTACACTATGTCCAGCCTGCGAGGATTTAGCTTTGGCCATGTTCGAGGATAGTCGGTGGCCTACCTCGGTTACCCCAAACATCCTAAGCTTAACAGGTCCACCCCCTTCCTGTGATTCATCGACATCAATCTGTTGAAATACTAAGGGTAGCACTTGAGCGCATGCAAAACATGATACTCAACAGAGAGACATACTGATCTGGTCTGTCTTAGCATTCAGTGGGGGAAGGGATGGGCGTGACCAGCTATCCGAGCCGCCCTCCGCAACTTAAAAAGATAGATACATTCACCCGAGCTTCGGTGAGTGTACTGTTAGATACCAGCGTACCTGTCCCTTCGCCTGCTTCCTCCTTTATCCGCTGGAGCACGTCCGCAAATGACGATTCTGCAGCCTGGAATGAAGCTGTTGGACCCAATTTGCGCCTTTTCACCGCCTGTTCAGAGTCGGCACCAATTTTAGTACTTTCGAATGTGATAGATTAGCGATGAACGCGTCTCATTATAGTGGGCCAAGACGCGAAAACATACGTGGTTCGAGAAAGTGGTTTATTCTCCTTGGCGTGTAATGGCCCAGGCATTTTAATAGATACACGCGATACAACACTTCCTGGGCTTCCTAAACTAATCCGTGAGCACCAGGCAGAAGTAGAGGATTGAAGATATAGAGAATAGAGAATTGAAAGATATATTGTCACGCGTCGTATGGTTCTATTTGGTCAGACCAGATATCTTGAGGTCCCTGAGTCTGATGCAACTTCTTTACCCTTTCTCTAGTGGCAATGAGCTTTCAGCATCCCGCATATCACACATCGAGTGAAATGAAGTAATTATTCTCATGCGGGGCGATGGAGGGAAATGCCCGTGATTTACTCGTAAGCTTATCCTTGTTCCTTATAAAGTTGTTCCTTCATGCGCTATGTCTCGAAGTTGACCGAAACTCTTACATGGAGGAGTACATCCTGATGAAAGCAAGTGCCTTCAATATCTTCTTTGCCATCAGGTGCAAATTTGGGTTGCCTCGCTGCTCAGAGCTCACCGTCTAGCCCGTGGGACCTTAAATGAGTGGTCCAGCCGCCAGTGATCTCCCGACGCAGGAGTGATGCATCGAACCATATTATGATGCAAGTGCCATGGGCACTAAGCCGTAGTACTACAAATAAAAACATCTCTTCCTGTCAGGCCATTAGTGCAATTGATGACTTTCCCACTTGATGGGGAAGCCATCGACTGCACTAGCTGGGAGCCTCACCAGATCCTAGAATGCAATTGTGACATTGATACTGGAGTGCTGACTGCCCAGTATGAAAAGTAACAACGCAGCTTGTTAAATAAGCTTATCACGGCATAAGAGATGGTATACATAATTCAGATATATAGAATATGCAAGGTTCTGCCTTTGTTAACATGTTTAAAGTATGCTTTATATCTCAGGGAAAGAGTTCTTTGAGGATCCTGATAGTTTCTGCGGGACCAGTGACTGAATGTCCAATCGTACGTGGGTCTGAAAAAATCTCGTAGTCATTTCCTCCCTGAGAAAACAAACGTTCATCTAGAAGGAAAGGAAACACGGATTGACACTTACCTTGTAAGTCTTATCACCAAAGAAATGAATTTCTTCAAATCCTTCGTCTTCAACGTGCTTCAAGGCATACGTCTTGTCCCAGCCATGCGGGAAGACATCAAAGGATATTTGACCTCCGATAGAAAATGTTAGCCCATAGTCAGCAAATTTTTCTTCCAAGACTTTGACAAAGGCTGCTCTTAGACCCTTTTCCTGTTTGAATGCTAAGAACATGGAGTTTGGTTTATTCTTATATGCAAACCTTGTCAAAGGCCGCAAAAGCTTTGCGTTCCGCGAGCCTAAAGCAAGACAGTCAATACTTGGCCCATATCTCAATGATCAGGAAATTACGTCGCGTTACGACCAATAGGACTGACGTTAATCATCCCATTTCGGAATTCAACAAAGGTTCCCCTGCAAGACGTGTTAAGCAAGTTTGGAACAACAAGGGCATTCCGCACCGCTTGATCGGGATATCCATATCGGCGATGTAGTGCAAGATAAAGTTGACCAGAGGTTTGTATTTGTCCTCGCCCAAGAAGCCAATAAAAGATTGGGATTCCAAAGGTCTGCCAAGTTTGAATGCCGTCAGCCCATTTTCTGCGAACGCATAGTCGAAGTCGTCAACCGCTAATAATCTCATGAGTCATTGTGTCGCGAACTTGGACGGGACTATACCAGTGCTTCCTTGAAACGACAGTTGTTCTGAGATTTTAGCCAAATCTGAACCACCGACAAAACCAATTACAGCCTTCTTTCTGAGGTTTCGTAGAGTTTCGTACATTTCCTTTGACACTCCCTAGGTACTCGTTAAATTGCATTTGCAACGAATGATCGACAACCGTATGTACCTCCCGGGCTGGAGTAAGTGTTTCGTCGACATCAAACAACACTAGCTTCTTAGTAGCACGATCCGCAAAAGCTGAGGAGACCATTGTCGAAAACCGCAGTCAACGTGGACCATTTGATGTATACAAGATCTCCGAGTACCGCTCCGGGCGATCGGCGACTGACACAACTTGACTCCGAGGCTTAAGCGCACTCATAACTAAGTAAGCCATTCCCGGAACCGTCGTCTCATATAAACCGCATATCTTTGGCAGGCCAAGTATCAAACCTTTCCTACTATTAGAACGCCAGATATGTCTTATAGCTCTTATTACCACGTCTACTCAATACCCACGGAACTTTTGGATTCTTTGACTCCTCGAAGCTTGGTCAATTCTTCTCAGTCACTTAGAGATCTGTCACCAGAACCAATTGCTCTTGCCTCGTCCAGCGGACCAAGAACGTGTAACTTCTGCACCGGAACAGTGTTTGGCACTCTAGACGAGCAACGAACCCATTTCAAATCCGACTGGCATCGATACAACGTCAAAACGCGTCTTGGAGGTGGCAACGCCGTTACAGAATCTGAATTCTCCCACTTGATTGAAGGTATATCTACTTCTTACTCCCTGGTATTGTCATTGCAACTCTTTTCTCCCCCCATAGCCTTGGACGATTCAATTTCTGGCTCTGAATCCTCTTCAGAGGACGATAACTCATCAGAGTCAGATGCTGTCGATACTCTTGTAAAACAAACGAAACGGTTAGCCAGATCACCCTCGGCAGAGAATCGAATATCCACAGGCCCACAAACAGCGCTTACTTGGTTCCATTCACCTCCATCGACTCAGATAGGCGTTTACAAAGCACTCTATACCGATCCCAAAAACGCAACAACCTATCTATCTCAACTTAAAGACATGCAAAACAGTCAAGAGGACGGCCGGACCTGGGCAATGTTTATGGTAGCAGGAGGTCATTTTGCCGGTGCAGTTGTGCGTGTTAGCCACTCAGCCGAAGATGAGGATAAATCGGCGACAACAAAAAAGAAAAACGCTCAAAAGCCTAAATCAGACATTGAGGTCCTCCGGCATAAGACTTTCCATCGCTACACAAGTATGTTGTTAACAATGACCACACCTATCTTGGGCTGAACGGATGTTGTTTCTCAGCTCGAAGAAAACAAGGTGGGAGCCAGTCTATAAATGACAATGCGAAAGGAAATGCGAAAAGTGCTGGTGCCCAACTAAGGCGATACGGGGAGCAATCTTTGCGTGTTGTATGTTAGGACCTCACGTTATCGTTTCCCGAAGCTTACCTCGATTCTTCAGGACATACGCAATCTTTTGGTGGATTGGGAAGATGAAATCCATTCTTGCGAGCGGATTTGGATACGAGCCAGCGGTTCGAACCGCAAAATCTTCATTGGATACGACGGTGCAATCATTTCAAAAGATGATGAACGACTCCGTACCTTCCCATTCCCTACCCGACGTCCAGTACGTTATTTCTTGCAATATTTGCCGCAAATCAAATTTGAAATGTGATAGACGCAATCAGAGCTCTCACGCTGCCTGCTTGAACTCACAAGAGCTAAACTCACTCATTTGACCGAGGAAGCTCTGAGAGAACAAGATGAAGCATACTTGGCCTCGCTTCCAAAGCCTAAACCCATACCCACTATCCCATTACCTGATCCAGAGAAGCCAAAGCCCGTAAAACTCTCCAAAGAGGAAGAAATCACACGCGAAAAGTGGTCTCGCCTTCTTGAGATGGTCGTGAAAGGTCGATTAGAGCCCTTGAAGGTGTTCTGGGCCCGTGAGGCGCAAAATATCGGAACTATTGACACTCGCATTCCTGAATGGACTAATGAACGTAGGGCAACACTTCTCCAGGTTTCTGCTCAGATTGGGCATGAGGATGTGACGCGTTGGCTCCTAGAGGAGGCACGAGCTGATCCTACTGTACCAGTGCCAGTATCGAATCTTGTTGACTCGGGGGCAGGAAAAGAAGGAGAAGACGAGGAACAACGCCACTCTGACGCTTCTGATACGCATGCAGCGCCACCCAAGGGTACCCGGAGGACTGCGTATGATCTTGCGCGTAGTAAAGGTGTGAGAGACGTCTTTCGGCGATGTGCTGCTGCGCACCCAGACTGGTGGGACTGGTTTGGGGCAGCCCGAGTGCCGAGCGCTTTGAGCAGACAAATGGAGCAGGAGCAAGATGAGAAGAAGAAGGTCCGAAGAAAGGGTTTGAAGGAACGGGTCAGGGAAAGGGAGGCGAAGGAGCGCGAGAAAGAACCACCTCCACCCCCGCCTGAGCCAGAGAAGGCATCACATCCACATTTGACACCGAAGGTAGCTACGACAACCAATAGATTAGGGGGTGGCTCTGGCGCAACGGAGGGTATTACGGGGTTGACTGCAGAGATGCGAGCCAAGGTCGAGAGAGAAAGACGAGCTCGAGCTGCAGAAGCGCGGCTGAAGGCTTTGGGGCGCTAGATGCGATAGTCATCTCTCCAGTCTATGATAGCGAAGGTTGTAATTAACTGTAGAGCTAGATAGTGATTTATTAGATAATTTCAAAAGTTGTGATTGTGTGACCTGCACAGCGTGACAACACAAATTTCACTAATTAGATCCTAGTCATCGACAGCACTAATTCTTTATCGGAAGGGTAATACAACTCGGGAGACCTTGGCTATAGAAGGTGATCCCAATATAAATTTCGTGCAGCAGAAAATTAATTGTTTGGACGGTTTCAGACGATTCCTTTTTTCGTTCAATAAAATGGTAGCACGTAGGTAATCCATGGACATATTACAAAAATGTTCAGAGAGCATAAACGTGTATATTATACAGGACTATCTCTTGCTCAACAAATAGCTCTGCTTGAAGACGCTGCCCCGGTTGGTAGGCAGACCAATTCAATCTACGCCAAATATATTCTGCTTATACTCTGTCTCTGTTAGACTTGGACCCCGAAAATGTACACGCTTCTGATGCAGAGGGAGGCCCTAGCGTAGAGCCTTCAGCTAGGGAGCATTATATTGATGTTGGGTACTTGATCAGTTTTCTCATTGAAAGGTTCAGCATATGTCGCTCATAGTGCATCCCTCCTTTCAGCCCAAGTCTACTACGGAAACAACACGATAGCATCTCTGATCCAAAATATGAGGGTACTAGTGTGACGAGGAAGCAGATTATGGAAGAGGACAGCGACGAGTACATGGAGTCCGATCACGAGTTAGGATCCCATGATAGTGCTGAGGAGTCTCAAAGTGACGAACACGAAGCCGCTTCATCATCAGACGAGGAGAATCATGCCCCGACACCTAGAAGGAATGATGGTCTGGGGGAACGACAAACGCCTGACCATGAATTAACAGAGGGCCTCGCAGCAGAAGCAGAACTCAGAAAGAAGGGGGCTGAAGATAGAGAAAAGGGCATGGCTGTCTCGAGGCAACTTGTATGTATCCACGTCTTCTCCATCCATTCAATCCCTTGAATTTGATATAGGCCCTCTGGGATTCCCTCCTTGACGCTCGAATACGTATTCAAAAGGCGGTCACCGCCGCAAACAGACTTCCACCTGTAAGTTCACTTAAAGGTCCATGTGTAGCACGCCGATCGACATTACCCATGCAGCCTTTGGAAGTTAAGGAGTGTCTCGCGTCGCCTGGCTGCAAGGATTCTGTTGACAAACTTCTTAAAGAAACGGCTCTTTTATCCAATGAGATTTTCCAACTTCAAGAGGTAATATGCATGCATTCGTTTTTACGCGTTTTTTCATGAATCGAATAGTATTTGCTTGTGTCGAATGAATCTATGCAACCCCCTCCGCCAAAGCGCCGGAAGATAATACCAGATGGTGATGCGGATATTGACTTTGGACAATGGCTCGAAGACGCGACGAAAGACGCGTCTTCCCTCGAAAACTTGTGCGTATAGATTTCATAGTCATCAACTAGTCTAATATAATCCTAGTTACCATCCTCATCTTGTCCATACCTTGGCCAAATGGTCATCCAAAATTCAAGCAGTCTCGCCTTCTGTTCTGCTACCACCGAACCGCAACGCGTTTTCGTCCAAACGCTCTCAAAGCACCAAAACAGTTCTAGAACTGATCGATGAACTAGTCGTAGATAGCGACAAGCTTCTCAACAGAACGCAACTTCGAAGGAGTAAAGGTGCCCGGGTTGGCGGACCTGAGGCTTCTGACGATAATCAAGAGGAGCACGATTCGAATATCTTTGATGATACAGATTTTTACCAGCAAATGTTGAGGGATGTTATTGATGCTAGAGGAAACGCGTCCGGGGGCGATTGGATGGCAGTACAAAAACAAAAAAGAGCAAAGAAAACTGTGGACACTAAAGCCAGCAAAGGCAGAAAGCTACGGCAAGTTTTTATTATGAATGGGCTTTGAATAGTTCTAACTGTTAGCGTTATAGCTATGAGATACATGAGAAGTTGCAAAACTTTATGGTTCCTGTTCCTGTAGTGGGAAATTGGCATGAGGAGCAGATTGACGAGTTGTTTGCTTCGTTGCTTGGGAAAGGGTTTGAGAATGTGAACCAAGATATTGAGGATGAGGCGCAAGTGGAGGAAGTTGCGTATTTGGATGAAGCACTGAATGATGGGTTCAGAGTGTTTGGGTAGAACTACAAGTTAGCTTCCGCCACTTAGCCGGAATAGAGCCAAATACATGAACCAAGTCAGATACAAGCACTTGTGGCTCTCACTTGGATTTGTCCGCTCACCTCAACTCTTCAATGGATACCTTTGAGGACGAGAACCCTTTCGACCAAGACAACGAGCACATATCTTCAGAAACCTCCTCCACATCCAAGGTGGATCTATCAGCTCCCTCATCGCCCCCCTTTACAGCACGTCAACTCCCTCCAGCTTCGCCTCTCAGTCGCCCCTTTCCATCACCTGGTTCTCATAGACAGGTACTCACGCACCACAAGAGTGACTTTTGCTGTGTGAGAGACAGGTATCTGCACTCTGGAGATGACGTAGAGATTCTGGTACGTCAAACCAGTTCATACATAAGCTATATTAATTCACAACAATAGATTACGGATGCGCAAAAGACCTCTTTGAATTCATCGTCTCCGTACATTGTATATGTTATCAGGACTGGGGTGAGGCCGAAGCTTGCATTCCAAACCATTCCGTACTTACAAGGGGTGTAGACTGCTGAAGCACGACACCGTTATTCCGAGTTTGAGTCGTTGAGAGCTAATCTGGTCAAACTTTACCCCACGCTTATAATTCCGCCAATTCCCTCAAAACAAACGCTGGGGGATTACGCGGTAAAACAGGCAAAGGCGAAAGAGGATGCACCAATGATAGCTAGGCGGAAACGCATGCTCCAGACGTTCCTGAATAGACTTGGACGGCATCCAATCATTTCCAACGAACATGTGTTCCACCGATTTCTGGACGGGGAAGTTTCCTGGGTGAGCCGTCATTTCTTAAGCGCAAAACTTTTCTTTGATGGTTCTTTCATCACACAGACTGAGGTTTTGAATTCTCCACCACTATCACTGTTGCCCAAGAACATCCTGAAAGCGCCATCGCATAACCCGACTGATCAGAATGCTTCTCCAGCATACGGCTCTCTTCCTAACCCTTCAGCTGCTCATCCTCTTCGACATCCAGATCAGAGGTTCCTCGACTCAGAGGCTTTCACAAACAAGTTTGCAAATCATGTCAGCGGTCCAATGGAGAAGGTTACACGCCGCGTAGTCAAACGGTGGGCAGGTATATAATATTGTTGGTATTTCTACTGGAGACGTTATGCTGGAACTCTTTACAGATCATGCTCAAGACCATGCTGACCTCGGTGCGACCTTGAATGGGTTTAGTTTGAATGAAAGCGGTGCCTTGTCAGGAGCAGTTGAAAAGACAGGTCAGGCTGTAGATGCCACATATATGTCAACGTCAAAGCTCGTAAGAGACTTTGCTCTTCAGCCATGGATTACAATTTAACATCACGTTTCGTCTACAGTTACAGGAGCTCGAACAGAATTGGGCCGAACCCCTCCACGAATATACTCAATTCGCCACGATCATCAAGAAACTTCTTGCCTATCGCCACCAGAAGCATGTCCAGTACGAGATGACGCAAGATGGGTTAGAGAACAAGCGGGAGCAGCTGGAAGATTTGGAGAAGAGTGAACGGGAGGCTCGACGTTTAGAAGAGGCGCTTGGTCGTGGTAGAAACGGTGGAACGCAGCCGACGCCTAGTTCCGTGGAAGGGGGTGAAGGGGATGGGCAAGCCCAACAGCGAGAAGGCGAGACGTCGCCACCAGTGCATATACCTCCCCACCCTGGCCCTAGCCTTACAAGACGTCGATCGAAGACGCCCGGTGCAGGTCTATTAAATGCACTCAGTTACACCTTGCATGGCATGATGGACGTTGACCCAGAGAGTGCACGGCGAAATAGTATTACAAAAACACGTGAAACTATCTCTCAGGTTGGAACTTTCGATGTTGTAAACGAAATATTGTACTCATACACTCCGTCTCGAACAGTTGGAGGATGCGCTGCACCTTTCTGCCCAGGATTTGAAATATTCTAGCTCCACGATCCAGGCAGATCTAGACAGGTTCCAGCGCCAGAAAGTCGCAGATCTTAGAGAAATGGCTATCAGTATGGCTAGGAGCCATCGTGATTGGTGCAAAAAGGCACGTACCTGTTCCTCTCTACATCAGCAATGTACTTTGTGCCTAATACCCCCCCCAACGGATAGAATCTTGAAGCCTGGGAAGAAGCAAAGAAAGAGATCGATAAGATACCCGAACACCCAAATCGTTTGAGTTCCCCGCAGGAGCCTGTTGGGGATGGCGCAGGACCTTCCGGGGCTATACGAGATGCCTCCACAATTAATGGACGTTGAGAGGCCTTTTCATGTAGCTCTCTGGGTGTTTTAATATATATATCCTTATTAATTAGGGACAATTTTCGTGCCTATATCCTTTCCGTTACATGCCTAGCTTGCAATGAAACGTTGTATGAATACAGGGGCAGTATATGTGACGGTGATCAAGAAGCGTAGTACGTATATACATGAAAGCTATATCCGACGATTCGTGGCTTTGTGGCGGCGTAACGAGAACGAGAGACCAGGTGACCCTTGGTCACGTTGACTCTTCCTCTGAGCCTCCGTCTTTGCCACCTGATCGTTTATATCGTACAACCCACGATAGGCAAACTGATCTCATATGCCTAGGTCTGAACCGTGGTTGGAAGGCCAAGTCGTGCTCATCCTATGCGGTCTCATTGCATCGGGCAAGGTGTATCTATATTCGGTGCCCCGCCGCTGCTTGTTGAGCTCATCGTCGTCTCGTTTTTTTTTACGCCCTATACTTAGTCCACGTTTGCCGAGCAATTGCAGCACCATTACCCTAAATTTCGTAGATGCAATCAGGACGAACTAGGCGATAGACGGCAGGTGGAGCGGCTGGCACGGGATTCTCTGGCTAGAGGATTCTCCGTGTGTGTCGACCGAACCAATTTTAATGCTGCGTGAGTTTTCACACCGCCTCCCCCCCTATCAAAGTAAAAAGAGCGTGCTACTTATCATTGTTATGTCACCCCTCCCCATAGCCAGAGATCCCATTGGATTGAGATCGCTCGCGAGTTTCCCGGAACTTCAATCTGGGTTATTGTCTTCGACACGCCATACGAGGTACGCATGGGCTTTTGCTATTCAAGCCTTCCTTATTGTCATTTGTTGAACGTGCGGCATTCTGATCAACCATGTCATCTGCCAACGAAAAAAAAAAAAACAAAAAAAACAAAAGGTATGCGCTGCAAGGTTGCAAACGAGTCAGTCTTGTTTTCGCTCTCTCTCTCTTTTTTTTTTCCGTATCAAGGAAAAAACCTCATGCTCCCCCCCTATTTTTTTTTTCCTTTTTCACTGGACAAAAAGGAACATCTCATCCTACCATAACAAGTGCCGAGCAAGGGATGTATGTCTTATCTCGCTTCGCAGCAGATTTCGAGCTGCCAGTTGCACGTGAAGGCTACGATCGTATCATCTCCTTGAAACCCGCAGACCATCCCTCCGCAGTCTATACTCGCGCCGAAATTGCCAGCATTCTTCAACGTCTTTGTGATTCTTCTCTTGTTAGTGATGGTAGCTCGATTCAATCTCAAAAATCATCCCCTCAATAGTGTCAGTTTTCTTTAGACAATCCCTATTGGGGGTATTCTACTCGCGGCGATTATGGCGCCGGTCACCTGGCTACTGGTAGAGGCTGTCACTTCACGTATAAGGGCATGACGACGACGTCGAGTCGTCACTCCACTTGGGACACCCTTGTGGGTAAGAATAGGGGAATGCGTGGCGTAGGTACTAGTGGCCATTTCAGGAAAAGAAGTTTTGCACAGGTTGGTCCTGGGAAGGAAGTACAAAGCGGGGAGAATGCCGCCGCATCGTGTACTGCCCCTAATGGTACAGACAGCATAGTGTATCCGTGATAATAACTGACTCGGACATGGACAATCCGGGTTATATTCAATGCAAGGACCTAGCCTAGATGGGTAATTAATTCGTGAGATGTGGTGATGTTGATACGGTTGTGATCGGTCTCGAGGGCTTGAAGACAATAAGCCAGATTTCCCACTGTAGAACGGGTAACCATCGGGGAACCCTGTAGTGATGGTGAGGTAAAGACCCTGTGTTCTGATATTAACTTTCTGATTTTTCAGAGTCTTCTGCAGCTTTGAGTTTTTGTCCCAATATTTTTGCGCTAACCTGTAGGGCGAGGGTTTGGAAGCTATAAGTAGACGATGAGTAATGATGTCAAACCGTCTTACGTTACGTATATGAACTGCAGCGCGTTCTACACCAAAGTCCTTGCTGCGTTGGTATTGCGTCAGAGCTTCTTCTAGCCGACCGGCTGTCATGTGTCAATTCAGTTTAGCAGAGACAATAAGCCAAAAAAAAAAGGGATTTGGAAAGCTGACTGACTGGCTTCAAGAACGGCGGCAAGATTGAATGCGATTTCAGGGTCTTCTGGTGAGAGCGAAGACGCAATTCTACAAAGAAGATTGGACAATTGGGTTGAAGTGGGTGCATGGGGAGACGGGGCGGCGACGTACTGCAAATGGTGTAATGCAAGGTCCGGTCGAGACACTTATTGTGGTGTAGAAAAGCTTAGGTGACAGGTCTGAAGGAAGTAATTGTACACGAGTACCTGGGGAGATGATGTATGCACTTGCAAGGTCTATTGTGCCTTAGGTCCTTTGGTTTAAAAATGGACCATTAATTGGACATACTGGTATGGGCGTCTGGGCTGGAAGGCTGAAGAGATATGGACTCTTTCCAGGCTTCGATTGCTTCGTCGTATTCCTCTAGCAAACCAGAATGATTAATCCATGGTGATATGACAACAATGGCAAGGCATACTGAGGTGATAGTGTGTGACACCGAGGTTAAAGAGAGAGCTAGCGTTGCGGTGAATTTGAGCGCTTCGTTGGTAGAGCAGCTTTGCAGCGTTGACGTCGCCCTCTTCTAATTTTGCGGTTCCTTGTTCCAAGCAACGGAGAGCTTCCGCTTCAGCAGGATCTGATGCTGTCGAATGTGGAGTCACAGAAGTCGCCCATCCTGTGAGAGAGATAATAAAGGATTAAGGTTCTTTAGATAATAAAGTTTGGTAACCTTACGCCTTGAACTACAAACCCAAGATGGTCTGCCAGATCTGGCTCGCAATGTCTGTTTCGGGTAGACTCTTACAAGTCCTCTAATACTAGTACGGGCAAGTATCGAGAAAGACATGACTGCCACTAGCTAGGTAGCAAGTCAAGTCGCGACTCGTCATCCTTAATCCATCACGTGATCATTTGACACGGAAAAATTCGTCGTTTCAGACGTTGACCTTGCCTCTATCCATGTCGTCCCCCTCTTCTTCTACAGACTCGTCCCCCTCTTCATCACAAAACCCCTCTGATTATCTGCGTAATGCAAACTTTTCTCGTACAGAGGGCAGCAACGTGGTCTCTGGTGATGCTGTCACCGCTTCAGATTTCTTAATGGCTGCATACGACCCCGCCAAACTCCACCCGTTGGCAGAACTCAGTGATAAATTAGATTATCTCCTTCTTGATGACGACAAGAAAAATGACCTTCCTGGGGCCAGTACGGCAATCCCTTCTAGGGGCTGGAGTGATGACCTTTGTTATGGGACCGGTACTATGTATCTAAGTGGTGCGTATTTGGGATCTCTTTCAAATTACCACTTTCGCAGCTTTTGTGTCCTCGCTTCGCGCCTCGCTTTCTCCCTGGACCTCTCACCTTATCATTCTTACCATCTCAGTCAACCCATCTATAATCTTTCTTATTGTTCTCTGCCCATCACATGCTCACCCTGGGTTTTCCTAGGTTTGGCCCTTGGTGGTGCGTGGGGTGTACGCGAAGGCGCGAGAAGACCCCTCGCCGTATCCAATTCCAGGCTGCGGATCAACAGTGTTCTCAATTCTGTCACGCGAAGAGGAACGTTTATTGGTAACTCGGCTGGCGTCCTCGGTTTGTCTACCACATTCTTTATGGTAAATCCTCGCTCTTGTCCTCACATCAGAACCCGTTTTTAGCCCTTATCTATAATGGAGTTAATTCATCCATCGATGCTATGCGGGGAAAGCACGATACACTCGGTAGCATGGGGGCTGGTGCTGTCACAGGTATATTGTACAAATCGACCGGTATGTTTTACGTATATATATATTTTTTGTTGTTTTCATGTTAATTTCCTTCCCGGTCGGCTAGCCGGCGTTAAGCCCGCAGTTGCGGCAGCAGCTTTCATGTCAGGTATGGCCGGGATCTGGAGTTATGTGAAAAAGAGTGTTTGATGTTCCAACATGTTTGACTGTGCAACTCAAAAAAATAATTCCACACACACCCCCCTTTATTCTAGTTACACTAATCTATAGACCCCATCTCTCAAGGAATTTACACGGCCTTGAAACTCTGTCATGACTATTGAAGAACTTCTTACCCGTCCGTTTGGCGTGGAGATGGAGATCCTGATGTGGGATTCGTGATCTGACATACGTCCAGAACTAAGGGTGATGCCTGCCTCGTTGGTGTTCCGCTGCTTTCGAACGGGTTGCCCCTAGCGTAATGCTATAAATGACCTCTTCCTCAAGCATCTTGTCGCAATTTTTTTTTATAACAGCGCTACCCCAAACGATCGAGCAAGAGCCTTACTGGGGTTTACTCCTCCGTTTGCGCGTCATGGTCAACGATGTCCCCGATTCTCGTCTGGGATACACAAAAGCTCCATATGGCTTGCTAGAAGGTGCTCGTCGACTTCCGGCTCTAATCTCAAGCAAGTCATTGTCCGATAGTTTGTATGAGCCTCGGCGATATACTTGGACCCCTTCATGCTCTAGCGAACCGAAAGTATGCTCCTGCTATCCAACTTCCCACATGATTCTGACTGTTGTCAGAACCAGTACTTCCTGCATTCCAACTACATCAAATTCATCATCTATCATGTGTCACATCCAAATTCGAATATATTGTCTCGTCGTCAATGCAGTAAGGTCAGAAAACGATGTAAAGGGCTCAGAAAACGCACCTATACACTCTCCAGTCGTTCCATCGTATCCTTGGTCAGCAGCGACCAGCCTTCTCCGCAATCTTCGATAGCTTCTTTTGTTTTTTCGTCTGGAGCCTCATCTTCGAGCCGTAGCCCAGAATCAAGTCAAGGTTCCTCCACGGATACCTCACCCTACCCGATACATTTGGCCCGAAGACAGCCTCGCATACAGGTCGCCTCGTTACTGGCCGATCCGTTCACGAGGTATAGACCACTCGAACCAGTCTGGTGTGCTCAGCTATTGACACTCAATTATTCAGGACTTATCATCTCGAAGTCATACAGCATCCTCAAAAGACGGCAGAATTTGGACATTCCAGCTTATCACGCCTTCCTTTGACCCCACCTATAATTGCACGTCTTACGGTCCGAGATTCATCTGGTAACTCCGTTGTCCCGTATGTGAACTGCCGAATATACCCGCGTGTAAAAACCACTCTGAGAAGTCTAACATTATTTATTCAAGTGAAGCGGAGCTTCCGTTCCTTATCGCCCACCTATCGCTCTTCAGTGACGATGGACTAACGCCTCTAGATATGGGGTCATCCATTGGGCGCAATCGCACACAACCTTTGCTATACGGTAACCTGGTATCATCAGTAGACCAATTGGAGGATTTGCAAGGTAATATGGGCCTTTTCTTTGTGTTTCCTGATGTTAGCATTCGCTGGCGTGGTCGCTTTCAACTAGGCGTGACGGTCGTCAAGATCTCTAGGCAAGTCAATTGGAGTAGCTATTAAGGATGCTCTATCTGACGATGTTTCTCAAAGAACCGACTCATCTGGAGGCATGGGCATAGCCGACCACGGAGTGGTTCTTGCTGAGGCACGCACCCGGTCTTTTGAGGTTCTCCCACACAATCAATATACTGCAGCTCGTATGTGAACGAACTTTATTTCTTCATTTCCTGTCTGATATTTACTGTCAATTAAGCTCGGACCCGCTTAACCACTTCTTTTCTTCGTCAGGGCGCTAGGATGTTCAGTTTTATGTCTTGAAACAACATCGCGGTCCGAGCATGGCAACTACTACACACTTCGTTCATTGATTAATTTTGGTCTCTTTTTATTTTTTGGAACGATAATGCCCCCGCACAAAAACGCTCTTAATTTCACTTACAGCTGTTGATCGTTCCCCCCCCCCCACTAAATACTTAAAATTCCCAGTTATTTCTGACACAAACCTTGTGTTGCTAGTCTGATGGTTGGTTGGCCCTGCATTGGTTGTGGCGCCATCCTATTTTTGACATATCACATAACCTTTCGTTCATATATTCCCGCCTCATACAGAGTCATTTTATTTTTTTTGTTTCGAATTACCTTTGCATTCGATTGGGCTGTGCGTATCCGTTTATATAAGTGACCAAGAGCTATTTTGCCTCGTGGGTTGGGGGCGTGCGAGCTGTTGTCCGTTTTCGGCCGTCGGAGTAAATATGTATAAATTTACGGCTGTTACTTTCGATTCCTTCAATACATACCCGTCTCTAACTCTCAAGAAACGGTGGTCACTTCCTTAACATCGAATTATGAGTGCTAACGACTACTACGGGAAACCGCAGGAGCAGAACTACGGTAATCCGCAGGGGCAGTATTACCCACCTCAAGGTGAGTAGTACAAATTGGAGCCTCATGGTAAAACACGAACTGCGGACGTTCCATACGACTTTTCCCAACACAAAGGGAGGCTCCAATTCTTTCTGTAGCACACCGCTTAGGGCGCAAAGCTCTATTCCGGTGGCTACTCAAATCCTGGACATCTTTCTTTTGACTACAATGTCCGTTGTGTCTTGCATTACTGATCACTGTGTCTGTTACTAGGACCTCCACCTGGACAACAGGGCGGATATTATCCTCAGGTACATTGACTATAACGTCTATTCATCAAATTCAGTATCTCATTTTACTTTGATTCTATAGCAACCCCAGCAGGCCTACCAAGGATATCCTCAGTACGGACCAGGCCAAGGTCAAGGTCAAGGTCAAGGTCAAGGATATCCTCAACAAGGATACCAGCCGAATCCAGGTCCGCAGACGGTCTATGTGTATGTTGTTCATGGGTACGATGTCGAGATCTTTTCTGATGTCGCAATAGGCAACAGCAACCATCTGACAAAGGAGGTGCGGCATCCACCGGATGTATGGCATGTTTAGCTGGTATCTGTCTGTGCTGTTGTGCTGAAGGTTCGCCAAGCTACAAAATGTCATGCCGTTTGATGATTGATTTTTCCCTCCCCTAGAATTGTGTGATTGTTTATTCTGAGCAAGCATGAGGATATTTGGCACTACAGGACACTTTCCTAGGTCTCTTTCTCTTATACAGTATTTCTTTTACAAATACTACTTCTTTTATGATCACCTTTTAAGAACCTGCTTGCCTATCTGTGTATAACGCTATTGCCCATTGTATATATAATGAACATTTCAGGATCTTTCTACCATCGCAGTTGAGGTGGATGCAAGAAACCCCCTCCCTCGGAGAATAGCAGTCATATGATTGGCTGCTGAGGATTCTCCGGTTCACTCCGTTAAAGAAAGTCACGCGTGACCACAGGTCACCAAATTGTCCTTTCCTCCCGAAAATCCTGCAACCCAAAATGCTGTCGAGGCTGTCAGCTGGAGCCTTGAAGAAGGCGGCGACAACAGGGGCCTCACGCCCATCTAACTTAACACATACGGCGCGTTTATATCGAGTTGGTCATTTTGGCCTATCAACTTTTGCGTGTTTTTTGAACAAATAACCCGCTAGGTCCGCTTTGCGTCTACTAATTCTTTTACTTCTACTGGATTCGAGGTCAGTACACTTCGTAACGTTTGAAATTTGGTCTCAAGGATTGGCGTAGTCTTTGGCCAATTCGCGCGCCGCCCTCGCATCCCTATCCCTGTTTACCGCTGGCTCTATCGCGTGGTACACCCATCTGTATGGAACTCTGCCGTTCCTCGGAGAGGCACATGCTGGAGCACTTGCTGACGAAGGTCTTCACCCCGCTGCATATCCTTGGTCACATAAGGGTGTATTTGACACCTTTGACCATGCTAGGTAAGTTTTTCTGCAGTCAACTATCCTGTTCTTATACCTGGTCCTTCCAAAAAAGTATCCGACGCGGGTACCAAGTATATCGCGAAGTCTGCGCCGCCTGTCATTCGCTTGACCGTATCGCATGGCGTAACCTCGTCGGTGTCTCACACACCGCGGATGAAGTGAAGACCATGGCTGAAGAGGTCGAGTATACTGACGGTCCCAACTCGGAAGGCGAGATGTTCCAGAGACCGGGAAAACTTGCGGATTATATGCCTCCCCCATACCCCAATGAGGAAGCTGCTCGCGCAGGAAATGCTGGTGCTCTCCCTCCTGACTTGAGCTTGATAGTCAAGGCGCGCCACGGCGGTGCTGTGAGTTGAAGTGTATCGATATTCTCTATATATAGTAATAACTTGTACTTCTAGGATTATATCTTCTCTCTTTTGACGGGTTACTTTGATGCTCCAGCTGGCGTGGAGATTCGAGAGGGTATGAATTACAACCCATACTTCCCGGGTGGCGCCATTTCCATGGCCCGGGTTCTCTTTGACGGCCTGGTTGAATATGAAGATGGTAGGGTCTAGTGTTACTTGCTGGACTACAATACTGAAAGGATTTGCACCGTTTCAGGTACACCAGCAACTGCATCTCAGATGGCAAAGGACGTTGTGACGTTCCTCAGTTGGGCATCCGAGCCTGAACACGACGAGAGGAAGAAATATGGTATCAAGGCGGTTATTATTCTCTCTGCCCTTACTCTTATCAGTCTCTACGTCAAACGATTCAAATGGACTCCCATCAAGAATAGGAAGATATGTAAGTGTCTTTGCGGATGTTCATTTGGGACTTTTGATTTATGATGCTTGTTTCGCAGTATACAATCCTCCTGCTGACAAAGCTCACTAGAAGTAAAGATAGGTAGTTGTGGTTAATGGCTGTAGCAGATAGAATGGAAGATATTAAACCTGGCCATCTTGAGAATTGAGAACCTGGCCATAGTGAAGCTGACCCATAGGGCCATATCCCTGTATTACCCCCGTGATTACATAATCTTATTTATTGTTTACTTTTGCTTGGTCTCTACAAGCTGAGATTGAGAGCTTGAGCTTGACTTGCAACGTGCATATAACGAACCTCTCATCATCAATTCCATTATCTGACCAGCCCTTCTTATCTCTTCTCTTATGTCTTCAGACTCCTGGCCTCCTCAACTCAAGTTAGTGTTTACTAGATATACCGTTAGTGGGGCTGACATATCTGGCAGAGACTGGGTCGCAAGATGCCTCGGTCAAATGACAGATACGAACAGGACAGAGGCTCAAGCAGAATTAAGAAAGGTAATTGCTGAAGCATTTGCTGCTCACACACTATGGACGACCGATTGGAATGGAGTGCAACTCCAAAGGTGCTGTACAAGCCCGCTCTATTCACGTCTTCCCCTGCCTTGCTGACACCTTTTGTAACCGTTCGCCCCAGCCTATTACCGAAACCTTTTCCAATGCTCAACAACAACCTTAAGCGCAAGCCGTAAGTCTTGTCACCCACCAAAAACATATCAATGTTCTTACATTGCCTTGCAGAGTTGACCTCGTAGTTTCAAATAAAAAGTCAAAAAAGAATGCCCAAAAGATTGCGAACAGTGTCCAAACCTTGGATCCGAATGACCAAGCTGCCCTTAACCGACGAGCGCAACGATTCCAACGGGAACATGAGCTTGAGCGCACTAAGCAAGTGCGAAACGGCGGGTCTCAAACCTTTCTTAAGTCAAATCAGAATACTGCACATCTTTTCAAGAATATGACACTCTCCCGGAGTGGTTCACCATTTGGGAGTGCAGACGATCCTGAAGCAGATCCAGTACGTCCTTTTATTACAGGGTACAGGCCCTATTGAAAAGTTGGCTTATCTTATGCAGAATGTCATTGACTGGGATCGCAATACTATTGTGGGAACTTCACAAGAAATCTTCAAAGACTATTTACGGTTGACTACAGTCCGTGTCTCTTGCAGTCAGAGTATTTAAAATGCACACTGATGAGTCGTTAACAGGAACCAAAACCAGAACAGATTCGTCCTTATCCAATTCTACAGCAAACCCTCTTAGAGCTCAAGAAGCGGTGGCGTGAAAGGTCCAATTATAACTGGATTTGTAGCCAGTTCAAGAGCCTACGGCAGGACTTGACAGTACGTCACCGTACTTTTCACTTGTATTAGTTGACATCGGCCTCTTCAGGTTCAGCGCATCAAGAACGACTTTACGGTACAAGTATACGAAATACATGCGCGTATGGCTCTCGAAAGTGTACGCATTGTCAATCTTATCTCGAATGAATTTCATGGGGCTTATTCTAGGGAGATATGGTGGAATATAACCAATGTCAAGCCACTCTTAAAACACTTTATGAGCTTGGGATTCAAGGCAAGGTTGAAGAATTTACAGCATATCGCATTCTGATGCTCCTACATGGGCGAAATCGGAGCGGTATGGATTTAGCGGACTACCTACTTATTCCAAACTCCTAATCTTGTTTTCTTATAGAATTGAATCTTTTCGTAGGTCAGCTAACCCCCAGACAGAGAGCAGACCCCGCAGTCCGCCATGCACTCTCAGTGCAACGGGCACTTTCGATGGGAAATTACCATTCTCTATTCGAACTGTATATGACAGCCCCCAACATGGGTGCATACATCATGGATCACTTCATTGACCGTGAGCGGATAAAAGCGTTGATGGTTATTACTAAAGCGTGAGTATTGGATTGGTTGTCCTTGACGTGGGAAGCTTGCGGCTGACGACCGCACCAGCTACAAGACAATACCCTTGTCATTTATTCACAACGTGCTCGCATTTGATACCCTCGATTTAGCACGTCAATTCTTAGTGGATCACTCAGCGGCGTTTTTCACGAATCCCAATGACCCCGATAATACTAAGATACTGGATTGCAAACCAGCAACATCTCAACTTATGCAAGCATTTGAGGAGAGATATCGCAAGGTCCTCATCAAAGGTGCAATATGAACGAATTTCGGCAGCTCGTTTTTTCCATATACCTCATTGTTTATTCATCTTCATCACCATATCTATCATGCATGGTCTCTTTCCTTGGTTCAAGACATCTTCGAACCATCGACGCCTATTACCCGGACTGGCTAATATCGTTGCAGGTGGTATACCTGTCTACTTAATTCTATTCCAACAGACTTTCATGTCACAAGTTCTGCCGTTAATCGTGACGGGCGTATTGTGGAATCAGGAGACGTGGGGTGTGTAGAATGTCAACAACTGACTTGTAACTTGTATAAAGACATAAGTCTAATAAATTATGGAATACAACAATATGATCTTGCTGTGAATCGTTTTGGGAAACGTGTTCCGGTTGCAAACTCGGTGTCAGTCACGCATCCGAGCGGGAATGAACCTCCGCAAGATTACCTCCCTTATTGAATAGTATTGGAGGCAGGCCGGGGAGTCCAGCACATCAGTGGAGAGGCGGGACCGTGCCGGGATCGTAACGTAGGCCAAGACAAGCGTCTAGAGACAAATCACATTTGAACGACATGACAATATGATATCAAAGATACACACTTTCTGCACTTGAGAATTGACTCTGTTAATTGTGCTCAGCCAAGACCAAGCGAATGGAGAAGAATTTTGGAGTTGTAACGGGGACACCCGTTGATCTTCGGGGTCTTCATAGACAGGACATACAACTATTGCGAACCTACGATCTCAATGAGACACAAGGAGTGATACGGGTAAGAAGTAAACATACTCAGCATGTGCAAAAACAGGACCGCGTTTGTACAGGAGGTAATCGACACAAAACTTGATGCCAGTCTTTACAACCCACCCCAGAGAGCGATAATGGTGGTAGGCAACATAATTTATGAGATATGGATTGTCAAATTGCAAGACAGGGCCTAAGGGCGTATATAGCGTTGGTGGGAGGTGAGCACTTTGGAAAGCCGTCCAGAGTTGTTTCAAAGTCATAGCATCGTTCTGTGCATATGCATGTTAGCAAAAGGTAGGATGACGATTGGAACAAACTACCGAGCGGGGATCGATAATAGTGAGGCAGTCAAGATTCCAAGCCAAGAAGAAGGCCTCCTGAAGTGTTAATTGTAGGTGTTCCATATCTTTTAGCGACTCAAGCTCTCCGGGCTCGTCTTCATCTTCAGATAATGGAGTATCTATGGGTTCTGAAGTTGACGGTAGCGTTGGCTGCCAGGTTGCCGCGGATGGAATTGCAGGGCCAGATAGAGCAGGTTTAATGACGCGCCCTTCTGCCTCAAATATTGCCTCTGCCTCTGCTGCAACTGCTGCTATAGCTGCGGCACGGTCGAGTTTGAACTGTCTTCGCTCGGCCCTACGCTTTGCAGTCACTTCTTCCGATGTCATTTCTGAGTGTATGTTGTTTTAAAACCATTTCATTAGACGTTACCGCAACTGTAGGTTAGGTGATTTGCGTACGCGTTCCCCCTGTGAGCCTGCTATTGACTTGTCGGGCCAACCAACTGGGTTCACTTCGCGATAGATTACCCTTCCCGAAGAAGCCTCTCCGCCAGAGTAACATTGTGTCTTTCATGTTTGAAACCCATACCGAGCGCGATGCTGGATCAAAGAAGCCCTCGCAATGTGGGTTCGTGACTTGAGTCAATGAAAGGCCGAGTAGACCCAGAACGGAATGAAGGCGACTTGATGACGGTTCATGGAAGAGAATAGGCAAGTGATTTGCGTATACACGGTTGTTATCGTTTCGTCGTGCTGAACCTTTGTTATAATTTCTACGACGGGAAGCCATATCGCAAGCTTTATAATTTACGCCTATCTAAGAATATTATTGACCCGATAACAATATGTCCAAATACCCCGTCTCAACTTGGGTTGCAAACGAAGCAAGGTGATGTATTATTCTGTTAATTGGTAGCTTTCAATATCCAAATCTTGGTCCAAGTCCTGCAGCGAGTTTCTCCTCGAGTGCGCTGAAACTACAGGTACAACACGCGCCCGTGAGGGTGACCGACTAGCATACCCAAGTGACTTGATCCCTGCCTCCTCAAACGCAGTTTTCATCACGATACTGTCACCGCACAAAAAATCCACAAAATCCAAAAAAGGTGTATATGGCCCAGCCGTTAAGGGCATACCGTTGCTAAACCATGAGATCAGTTGATACGACAAATACGACAATTGAGCGCTAAGGTGAAAAACCAGACATACTTGAGAGATAGTAACCAGCCCACTATGTCAAAAAATAACTCGGCAATAATATGGTACGAGGTCCGCATCATCTCGTGGCGGAGGCGTACCCAGACCCGGTGCTTTAACAAGCAGATAAAAGTGACAAGAACCCTTATTGCGGCATTTACAACTTCGGTATCATTAAGTGCACGTCTGTCACAAAACATCAGGGGTGTATCATTAGACAAAAGTGTATTGCCTTGCCTAGAAAAATGTAGGAGCCTAATGCACTCCTCATTGAGTGCATCATCCCTTTTCTTATTGATCATGCTAGAGCATGATTCTATCCATCGTAACGACTCTTTACGACAACTCTTGATCCTGGAAAAGTCATCAGGTATTGGTTGCCAACTGGAAAGAGCCCAGGAATGGCTTCTTGGCCAGTATTCAGCGAGGGTGTACCATTTTGCCTTCATATGATGACAAATATCAGGGTACTTTGACAACCACTCCAAGGCTAGAGCGCATTGTGTTATCAACATTGTAGTAGCATTCCACTGAGACGTGTCCGCATTGGGCATTCTTGGATCGCGGAAGCCCTTGGAACACATGCAGATAAGCATGTCGATAAATCCAGCGTCGAGAACGGTTTGAGCAGTTGATTCACTAGACCTAATGAGACAGGAGAGAAATTCCATAAGGGGTGTTGCAGCGTGAGCATGTCTGACGGCTGTCTTCGGTAGGTCTAGACACCACGCTAGCTGTACAGTCCTATGCATATCATTACGACAAGCCTCCATCCTAAAAGGGGCTGCATGAAGACATGAAAAATTGCAAATGTTGGAATACCTACCAGCAGCCAGGCAAGCATCTCATCAAATCCACAAGCAGCCCTTGGAATTTTTCATCATTTCCTGACATGAGAACGTTTGCCATAGTCGAGGCCGCCCCGCTCCTAATCTGTACCACAATGAGGTACAACGCCTGTTGCTTGACCAAAGTATGATCAGCTCCCCTATCAGGAAAGCATCAGACTCCACTGTTCAGTGTCTGGTAAAGAGAACTCACCAGGCAAAACGACAGAGTTCCCGGGATGGCCGTTCGTGATCGTGATAACCTCGAATGATAGGTAATGAAGAGGTCATGTCGTAATCGTTATATTTCGGATTCAAACTGAAGGATAGATTGGAGTTGGCCGAGTCAGTGGTAGGTAGGAGTGCGTTCGATATATATCTCATTGTCTCGAGATCGAGTTCAGGTGTGTCATACTTGTCCATATAATCCAGATCATCGTCAACTAGCGTCCTATAAGAGCTAATCAATATAGATAACTTGCAGCGCATAAAAGTATTCACGAGTTCAGGGTATCAGCGTCAACGTCGTTCAAGGGGGAGGTTGGTCTTTTTGCTTTACGAACCTGTCGAAGAATATGAGAAACAATCATAAGCCTCGGAGTGTGATGTAGTCGTACTAGAATCAAGGGAAGTTTGAAGCTTCGGGCTGCCTTTTGGAAGATGAGACGGGCCTTGAACCGCGCCCATAGCTTCGACATCTGCGCCATTATTTGTCCTGCTTAGCAGGAGAAGGACATGGGAAGCAAACCTATAAGAGTTTGTCAGGGTGCTGATGGCCGAGTGTCTGATGGCACCAAAAGTAGTCAGTTGGCACTGCTGCTGGCTTGGCTAATCCATCATACGAGGCTATGTTATGATATAATACAGCTTAAATGACCGACCTCAAGTAGACCCGTTCATCCACTGAGTCAGAGTGCTGTGTCCTAGTAGGATCCAGGAACTAACGACGCGATCGTATCACGTGGCCATACCCTTCCACATCACTGTCCACAGCTTAAGCTGAGCACCAGCGCCCAAATTACTCGTCCAGCAAGCTATGTCTGACAGGAGGAGAGCAGATATCGAAGCTAAAAGGGCTAAACTTGCAGAGCTGCGGAAAGCCCGAGCCGATCGACTCAAGGCAGAGAATGAGCGACGGACAGCTGAGGTACATTCTAAATCTAAATCTCGTCACACCCCCGTCAAGTAGCTCACAGCCGTATATTTTATCTAGCCATCCGGAACCCCACAATCGCGTCAGGCCCTCGATGAGATTGTTGACAGCCTGGTTGGAGGCCCGTCTCGTAGTCGGGACAGCGGAGACCGTTCACCTTCATCTAACCCTGGGACGCCTTCTTTTGGAAACATTATACTCCCTGGACCATCTGCGCTCTCAATTTCGGGGTCAGGTAGGGCCAGCAGGCAGAGCTACATCTCCGCCAGTGTTGGTGTCGAACCAGTATCAACCTCAACAGATCATGTTGTCGAGCGGTAGGTGAAGTTTCGAGCACTTGATGCCAGATATTGTTTCTAATTGATGGAAAATCCAGGACACTGATACCTAGGCTATATGTTGATTTGATTGACGTAGAACAAGAGCTATTCGAGCTACCTCGGAAGGTGCTGTCTAGCTCTATTATAGGCGTCAGACTCACACTTCCTAAACTGCCTTGGCATTATAGGAACGCGTCAGCTATAATAAAGAAGTGCAGACAGCGGCAGTTGAAACAGAATCGCCAGATGACTACGAGGAATTGAGGCAGCGGATAGCTCGTGAACGCGAAATTGAGGCGGAGCGGCTTGCGCGAGACAAGGAACTAGAGGAGGAGAGTGTAAAACTGGATATAGAAATCGAGCAAGAGATTAGAGGCGCGCACAAGTTTGTATCTAAAACTAGGGCACACTGAACTTATGCTCCAACGCAGAACTATCGGAAGAAGAAAGAGCTAGCATCTTGGCTGCGCCAGAATTCCTGGATTTTGTGGAACAATCGTCGAAAGTAGTACAGCGGGCTTTGAATGATGGCTACGATTATATGAGAGATTATACCATAGGGACAGAGTCAGGGGGGTATGTACTCCATATACTTGTCGCACAGGATGCTGACGCATAATATCTCCAGCGATAACTCTGAGGGGCGCGTGAAGCGTGTTTGCGAGTTTTATGATGAACGGTATGGTAAAAATAGGTCAATAACGGACGTCGACTGGTCACCAAAAGTAAGCGATACCTGACACACCCCTTATTCAATGATCTCATGGGCTTTTAGTACCCTGAACTGAGCGTTGCGTCTTACAACAAGAATCCAGCGGCGCTTAACGAGCCCGATGGTATAGTTGCTGTTTGGAACCTTCATCTCCTGGAGCGCCCCGAATTCGTATTCCATTCTCAAGTTCGTGAGCAATTACTCAAAATGTGTCTATCCCAAGCGCTGATCCGAAGCGCTTTAGTCTGACGTTTTGTCAGTTACATTCTCGCCCTTCCATTCGAATCTCGTGTTCGGTGGCACATATTCTGGCCAAATCCTTCTTTGGGACACTCGGTCTAAACACCTTCCAGTCTTGAAAACGCCATTATCTGCAGCAGGTCACACTCATCCTGTATATGCCATGCAGATGGTTGGCACCCAGAACGCTCACAACCTGATTACAAGCAGCACAGATGGTACAGTATGCAGTTGGTTAGTGGATATGCTTGCACAGCCTCAGGTGCCTCGTTCTTTTGTCTAGGAAAGACCAGTGGACACTAATGACATACGCTCGTCATGCAGGAGACTCTAGAGCTAGTTCATGTAGGCCACAACAAGACCGGTGAAGTGGCCATAACTACCTTGGACTTTCCTGACAACGAGACTACTACCTTCTGGGTTGGCACGGAGGAAGGCAGCGTCTATCAGGCGAACCGATATGATCGTGCTGGCGCCAAAGCTGGTCTCAATCAACACGATTTGTACAAAGGTCATTCTGGGCCTGTCATGGGTTTACATTTTCATCCTCTTGTGGGACCCGTGGATTTTTCAGATCTCTTTCTCACAAGTTCTGTTGACTGGACAGTCAAGCTATGGCGCGCCAAATCTCTCGCAAAGCCCTCGACAACACCACATGCAATCGCACCTATATACTCGTTCGACGAAGCTGACGACTATGTGTACGATGTAAAATGGCATCCTGCACACCCTGCAGTTTTTGGAACCTCAGATGGCTCAGGGCATTTTGATTTATGGAACTTGAACACGGATACTGAGGTTTGTTATCCGACAACAATCGGTTTGATGAGTTTTATGGTCTTACTCATTTTTCATTTTCCCTTTGTCAGGTACCTACTGTTTCAACCAATGTTGGTTCTGGCCGGGCGATCAACAAACTTCAATGGGACCGTAAGGATGGGCGACGCGTTGCTCTAGGTGGAAGCGACGGCCGGTTATATGTGTACGATATTGGAGACATGGCGCTTCCGAGGGAATCAGAGTGGACGGATATGCAGAAAACTATTGCTGGGATTGTCGGAGGTGGCCAGACCAATGGTGTGGCGGAGGGCGGCGACTCCCTAAGAAATGCTGTAAATCGATAGATGACATATGTTATACCACTCTGTTTTCAATAGACCCCGTTCCTAGAAGTTCTTGCCTTAGAAGTTTGAGTACCTTCTTATCGAGCAAAGGCACGGAAATGGTCGCTAGAGTTTGTAGACAGTACAATAAAAACTATTGTGACCAGTTGCCGACTAACTGACGTTCATCGCGGAACATGTAAAATGAGGACCCTGCCAGTGAGCGGCATTATCAATTTATCAGCCAATCAGGTGCCGAGTTTTCAAAAAAAAAAAATCAAAGCCATCACTCGCACTCTGAACTACCACTGTCACAGCCATGCTCTCGCCACTGGAATTTCGTCTCTAATTGATAATCTCGTTCATTGTTGGATTTAATACTCTGGAAACTCTCGAAAAATGCAGCAGGCTCTGTTAATTGATGAAATCATCCGGCCCATCGTTCAATACACTTCGGAAGGCGGTTCAGGAACTCTTAGTGCTATAGCTCGAAGCTGTATAGCATGGGAGGGTCCAGCGCTCGATAAACTGTGGCTACAGCTAGATTCCATAGAGCCTCTGTTGAACCTCATACCTGGTGTCCAACTGATCAACGGAATATATGTACGAGCCCGAGTATTTTGGATTCAGACATCTGCTGATATGAGCTACTAGATTCTTGAACAACAGCCTGATACCCCTTCAAGCTTGGACCGCTTTTACTTTTATGCCCACCGAGTCAAGCACATATCCCACAAGCGCAAAGCTCAGGTACACCCCGCTGTTCTCGCTATCTTGACCTCCTGTGGACTTAGACCTGCCCCGCGTCCTGTCCTTCTTCCTCTCCTGCGCACAGTTAAACTCTCAAGCTCTGTATTTGGTCCGATTCAGTCATGCTTTAGCATTTCTGGGAAGCTTAACAAGCTCGACCTTGACCTCGGCTTCAAATCGACGAGTTCACCTTCATTCAGCGAAAATATTCACCTGTACCTCCAAGAAGTCGCCAAAATTGCGCCAAACCTCGAGCACTTGAGTATCCGTGGCTCAGCTCCCCAGCCAATTTTGAGTGCGATATCGTCGATGCGGAATCTACGTAGCCTTTCGCTTCGCTCAGGTGCAACGTTGACTACGGATGCGCTTTTGGCCATCAGAAGCTTGCACCACCTGTCCGAGCTTAAATTGCAGATAGGACACGTTGACCATGAGGACCTCTCTGGCGCATTTTCTAATGCAAAGGGACCTGCTTTCCCCTCGTTGATGAAGCTGCGCGTACGAGCCTATACCCCCATACTTGCACTTCTGCTTGATAGCCTTCCTCCCGACTCACTGGATGTTTTGCATATAGAGGCCGAGGAACTCTCCGAAGTGCCGATTTCTTGGGGACCTGTTTTTGATACCATCTGCACTAAGGCAGCCAATACATTACGGACCCTTAATATACAACACCATATAGAGCTAGACGACATAGTCTTAGACAGTGCTCAAGCTCCAGCTCCAGCTCAAGGCCTGAGCAGTGGTGGAGTAATACCTGGGGGGTCGAAACCGAATTACCCAGTAACATTCAGCGATCTGCAAATCTTATCTACCCTACGGCACTTGCGCAAGTTTGTTCTCGACACTACGCTCCCTCCAGCCATATGCGACCAGGAACTAGCGACTCTAATAAAAAATATGCCAGAACTTGAGCACTTTGAGCTGGGATCAACTCCTCCTCTCACTGATAGCAGGTCGCAGGCAAAGACGTTAACGTGCCAGTCACTACAAATGTTTGCAACCAAAACACCAAAACTCATAACGCTCATCATACCGATAGCCATAAGTGTGGTAGAGGTCCCTGCTGACTTTGTACGCCAATACGACTTGACTCGGTTAACGCTCGCATGTACCTGCATACCAGAGCCCGCGCAGTTCGCTCAGCATCTCCACCAACTATTCCCCGCGTTGCTGGAGGTTGATGGTATCCCAGACCACGACGAGGAATGGGCTCGAGTACGGGACACGCTTCGGTTGATCACTTCGACGCCTGCTGCGCACTAGACTGCTTGCTTACGCAGTCACTGGCGGTTCACCTTAACATACGCCCCACACACTAATTTCATACAGGATTGTTTTTTGACCTGAAATAGTAGACTATTAGACGGCGCTGCCACTAGAAACCCTAGACTCTCACTTAGATCTATGTTATATATCATCCACATTTATCCATTACATAGAGCGTAACCATAGACAAGTATATAGACGGCTTTCGATATTTATGCACTCAGCTAGGAGTTATCTATACTGCATGTATAAGAGCCCCTGGATCCATCGCATTGATTGGGGGGTTGCACTACGTTAGCTGTCTTCCAGGTCAGTCGTTGAAAACCATGTTTGATAAAGACCGCTGCATATATTGCCATATGAACTACGTGATACATAGAGTCTGAAGTGCGGGCATAGCATATATCGTGTCCTTCATATTTGGCTACCAACAGGTTTAGACGGCTGGGGGTTTGGCGCCAGGAGCAAAGGTGTAGGTGAGGCCACACTTGCCGCAGTATTGACGGTCCTTGTGGAAGGCCATCTACAGAAATATGAGTATGGTTCGCCTGAGGTGAGCAGAATAGGGTCAGCTTACAAAGACACCAGCACCACACTCAGCAGAGGGGCACTCGCGACGAAGGCGCTTAATCTTGCCGTCAGAGTCGACCTTGTAGTACTTCAAGATCGACATCTTGACCTTCTTGCGCTTGTGCTTGATCTTTTTGGGTGTCTGTGGGCAGTGATATTGATAAGATGGAACTCTACAAATCTAGGGAGAGAGTTGACGAACGTTGTAGGTCTTCTTCTTACGCTTTTTGGCGCCTCCACGGAGACGAAGAACCAGATGGAGAGTTGATTCCTTTTGAATATTGTAGTCGCTGAGAGTGCGACCATCCTCAAGTTGCTTGCCGGCAAAGATCAAGCGCTGTTGATCAGGAGGAATTCTAAATGATACGATTCAGGTTGATAGATAAATGGATATGAGGTTAGGTCAGTCAGCGTACCCTTCCTTGTCCTGGATCTTGGCCTTGACATTGTCGATAGTGTCGGAAGACTCGACCTCAAGGGTGATAGTTTTGCCCGTTAGGCTGACATGGCTGTGAGCTTGAAGTCTACGAGGAGGTGACCAGTGTACTCACGTCTTTACGAATATCTGCATATCAAATGCGGACGCTTCAACTGTCCAACGAGTTTAACGATGGAGTCTTTGAAAAAGCACCTAAATACTTAGTCAGCAACAAAAACTTGTGTTGATATCTTGAATTAAGGTTTCCGTATCACGTGGTTGGACAAGCATGTACAAAGTCTATTATTCGAAACGCGTCGACGCGTTCTGAGCCTGTACTGTACCCTAACCATGGATGAGGATACTCTTATGGACGTTGAACCCATTCCTTCATTGAACAAAGGCAAGGGAAAGGCAACTGATCATCCATACGACAATGAGAATCTGCCTTGGTAACGTCAACCAATATCATGGTATTCGAAATGCTCAACACAATGCGCGTCAGGGTGGAAAAGTATCGACCAGTGACTCTCGATGACGTTGTCTCACATAAGGACATAACAAGCACAAGTAACTTATATACTTCTTACATATCTGGCGCGCGCTCATTCTCTTCCAGTCGAAAAGTTCATAGAAAAGAATAGATTGCCCCATCTACTATTTTATGGCCCACCAGGTACTGGAAAGACGTCGACGATTCTTGCCGTAGCTAGACGAATATACGGTGCGGAGTATCGCAAGCAAATACTTGAAGTACGTGGTCATCACAGATGCTTCTAACTTGCTTACGCCAGTATACGGCATAGCTCAATGCCTCAGATGATCGCGGCATAGATGTCGTTCGAGAACAAATTAAGCAATTTGCTGAAACGAGGACACTCTTTTCCAAAGGGTATAAACTCATTATCCTCGACGAAGCCGATATGATGACACAACAAGCTCAAGCTGCTCTTCGTCGTGTCATCGAGCAATACACAAAGAATGTCAGGTTTTGCATTATTTGCAACTACGTCAACAAAATCACCCCAGCAATCCAAAGTCGTTGCACCAGGTTCAGGTTTTCCCCCTTACCAATCACTGAAGTTGAGAAGCGGCTCAACACAGTCATAGAAGCAGAGAAGTAACTGTCGTCGCCCCTGTTTTTACGTTCTTGATCGACCTTCTCCATTATCAGTGTAAACTTGACGGATGACGGAAAGAAAGCGCTTCTGAAGTTATCCAAGGGCGACATGCGCCGTGCTCTCAGCGTCTTGCAGGCTTGCCACGCAGCATATGACACCACAGGAGAAACCGAAATTTACAACTGCACTGGAAACCCTCATCCCTCTGACATCGAAACTATAGTCAACTCCATGCTTGCCGACGAGTTCACCACATCTTATCAGAGTACGCCCATTTTCACTTGTCCCAACCCTCAATTAATCCAGTGAGAAGTGATCTCGTCCTTGAAGACAGAGAGGGGCCTTGCGCTACAAGACCTCCTGACCGGCGCGTATGATTACGTCGAGACAATCGAGTTGAAACCACATGCCAGAGTTTACCTTTTGGACCAGATGGCTACAACAGAGTATGAAGTTCTTAACTCGTCCGTTCCTTGGGCTCACCCCGCTCACGCACAGACACCGCCTATCCACTGGTGCAAGCGAAACAATCCAACTGACAGCCCTTCTAGCTTCATTCAAGAATGCGGTTGAGCTTTCGGCTAACAATTGATCTTCCCACATCGCTTGCATCGCCACAACAAGCGTAGCATATTTCTATCTTTGAGCCACTTCTACCCAATATCATTAATCAAAGCATGTATGGTTCTAATATACAGTGTGGAAAAAGAAAGTTATCAGGCAACAGGCACCCGCCTTTTCAAATCGCGAACGGCACAGCCAAATTCTTCGTGCAAGGGCAGTTTGCACCCGCCTGAAATCGGGAACTCAACGGGTGGCGTTTCCGCCTGGCTCTCGCGGCGAATTTCTGGGGAGATGGTAACATGGCTGATGCCGTATGCAGAGAAACAATGCTGGAGGTACTGCTCCGTTTTCTCCCAGTCTTCAAGGGAAGTGCCCTGGGAGACGCAAACATGGAGAGACGCTAAGATAACCCTAGCAAGAAATCAATGGGTAAATGGGGAACCAAGAAGTAGATGGAAGCCCACGATTGAGAAAGATGCCACACGTGTAGGTCATGCACGGAGAGCACGTTGGGAACCTTGAAAGGATGAGTGTATTATCGAGACGTAAAATAAACGACGAACGGAAAGAAGGTCATCTTTAACTTTACCGAGATCTAGAAACAACGGAGCCGCCTCTAGAAGAATCCGGCCAGATTTCAGGGCTGAGCCGAGCAAAGCGACGTTGAGTGAATAACGTTAAGAGAGCACTCGAGAACGACTCACTCATTGGGATAGCGCTACCGAAAATTATAAAGCTGATTGCAAGAGAAACAGCTGGGTCAGCATAGAACCGCTGAGGGGACTGAACCTTCCATATGATGATAGCCGCTACAATTACGGCGACATCTACAACGGTATTTTTTGAGTGTGGATTTCTGATCGTGCTTAAGGAGCACGCACTATTAACAGCGTCACCAAACAGGTGTATCAGGACGCCTATCAAATTTAGATTATGTTGAGGGGTGAAGCTTGGTGGGTCTAATGTGTGGTTATGCAGTGCATGCTAATAAGGATATATGGGTCAGGTTTCGAAGCCCACAACAGATGCATTGGAATTTACAACGCTATCACGTAGCTGGCTTATTTCATATTCATCGCTGATGGCGAGTGTCATTGCTTCGTTTCCGTGACTATGACCACCATGATCTAAAGGGTAGTTATGAGCACACCCAGTTTACCAAAAATAATGAAAACCGGTTACCGTGTACTACTATAACGCTTATTATATTTAGAGCGAGTCCGATACACCCAATAATAAGAATTTGGAGAGGTGACTCTACTGGCTCGAGATGAACGAAACGCTCGATGGATTGGAGGAATATTGATAGCGCAAGTGCAAGGAGGAAGACCCCGTTGAAAAAGGCACCTGGGAAGGGTAAGCTCTACATGGACGTGTATATCCGGGTGGCGTACCAACTAATTCGGCTCGATGAAATGCAAAGGTAAACTTCATATCCTAGGTAGGGTTAGGAAATGTCAAAGGAGTTAGGCCGAGTAGGCAGGTTCCGTACATGTTTCCCTTTCTCATGGAGCTGGAGGTCGTTGCATGTCTCTTCAGTTGTGACTATGGGAGGTGAGATAGCAAACGTACGTGCGCAGCCACAAATGCTATTGCACTAAGAATGCAAATCAATGTGGGACTCGGTGGCAGCTAATATTCTTACTATGCTACAATATCCTGTAGCATAAAAACATCGAGTCAGCGTTGCACACGGCATCCAAACAAGACTTGATAGAACTCACGTTTAGATAGTGAAACTGAGGCGCAGGTGGTAGGGGTTTCAGCAACATGGATATCAAAATTATTAATTATACACGCACAGCGTCTGCGACGAGAGCTAAACTCTTGGTGCGAAAGCCAACTAGATCCGACCGTCGTTGAGGAAGATGTAAACACGGTAGGAGGTCCGAAGGAACGTACTTGTAATTTCTGCTAGAAAGAAAGCGAGGCTTATGCAGAGCACTATACCAATGCGAGTTGTATTCTTCATGCGTGGTCGCGAAGTTGTTAGGTAGGGGCCTTGTTGTGATTAGATACCAAGTCGAGCAGTGTGTTCACTGGCAGGGCTGCGGTTCGCGGCAAGTGCCTAGCACACAGGTGACGGTAAGGGGCGACAATTGAGATTTTATGAATCTTAAGAAACGGAACATAACTAAAAAAGGACCCTAGTTCGAGAAGAATCTTTAGACACCCATCATGGACCAGCTAAACTTGTCATTCTTGTGTACAGTACAGCACAATGAAACAGGTGATAACTCCGATCACCCCAATCATGATTCTAGTCACAAGTATTGAATCCGAATTCCCAACCTGCTCATTGCCGGCCGGACAATAATGTATGGGTATAGATGACATAGTAAGGAATTCTACAAGTCTTCCCAAGTCCGTTTATAGAATAGGCGAGGTGGGAAGAGTATGGTGAGGCAAACGCGATGGTTTACACTGCAGCCTAGGTCCGGAATATCTGGGCAAGCCCAGAGTAATGCGTAGCGAGCACCTTGTGGTGGACGTGCCGTGAGAATTATTGAGTAACCTTGGATGAGGTCCGTGGTGGCTGGAAGAAAACACCTCGCCCACGTGTTACAAAGTTGGCGAATCCCAGGCGTGAATCCATCTCGTCAATGGTGCTGTCACAAATTTATATAGATTAGAAGGCGAACGATGAACTAACAGGGTTTTGAATTTACGCACTGCTTTCGCATCTCACTTGCCCAGGTTATTTCTTTCAGCTGTGGGGCATTCAAAGATGCACCCAGGATACCCAATACAAGTCCGACAAGTGTTTCAAGAACGATCTGCATATAACCTGAGCGAATTCCGAATTTGCAAGGCTTCCAGCAGCCCACTTACGCTTTGTGGTAGGGATCCTTCGGGTCTTCCAAGGGATTTTAAGTGTGAGAGGTCTAGATACACGGTTCACAGAGTTAGTTATGAAATTATGTCATGTCAGTGACGGAGGCTGCTGACGTTCGTACGTCGAGTATGTTGCTATATAGTCATCATAAGCTCTCCTTGGTATGCTTAGAAGTTAGTATATAGCACTGACCATGGAAGATAGCGATGGTGGCTAGCAGCAGGAAAATTCGACCCAACATGGTGAGCGTTGGATGTCAAGTGCTGGACGCGTTCAAGCCACGTGCCGGTCCCTCAAGACACTTGCCACTGGGACACTACCAAAAGTAATGGCATTCCCTGTACCTACACATCTACCCCGACGGCAAAAACCTCAAGATGTCTCTTCCCAAATACTTTCAAAAATGGACGCCGCGACGAACAAGACGCTAAACTCGGCTTTAGTTGCCTCATGGGTCGCTGAGTTGGAACAAACTATTCAATCTACCAAAGTACTTACATATAACTACCATGCATATGACATACTTATAGACTACCGTATAGCAAAGCATACACGAACGAATTCAGAGTGATCTTCCCGCATTCCAGCGGCAGCTAGCGGCGTCCAGGTCCGTTCAGGAGCGTCTACGCACACTGACCACAAACGTCGATGGTTTAAATGACTCCGTTTCCAATCCGGAAGTACGATACCAATACCTTTTCACTTATCATCCGGCTGACATAGTCTTCAAGACAGGGCTCATTCCCACCGTTTTTGGCGAATTAACGCTCCATGCCAACTTGGCACAACAGGCCACAAATGTTCGCGTCGAATTTGAAACCCTCTCTCACCTACACAAATGTGCAACGTCAAACAAGTCTCTGGAAAGTCTCATAGATGAGGGCAAGCTACCTGAAGCCTCTGAGGCGTGTAAAGTAATGAAAACTCTACTTGACGAGGCACCAAACCACCTAAATGATGTGATTGTGATGGAAGACCTACGGGTAAATGTTCTCTCATCTTCCTCGGCCTCAGTGATGCTGAACTCTCTGTTTTTAGCGTCAGTTTCACGCCGCTCAATCTCGGAATGAAGAACAGCTCAGTGAAGCTTATACTAGAAGTGTCATCAGCCTACACCAGGAACTGATCATTAATCTCTCTGTACAAGGTAAGAATCGTGTACATGGGTATGTTTCTTACTCACATGGCTCTTGACTTGCTAGTTCGTCAGTCCGAAACGCTTATATCTCTGTCGTCCATCTTCGCTTCACTCTCTCAGTCTTCTCTGTCTAATCATCTAACGACTTTACGACGTGACCTCACCCACCAGTTTGATTACATCCTCAAACAGCCTTCAGAAGTAGTTATCACGTCGTCTGGCACTGCGGAGCACAAGTTCTCATTAATTCCTTCCCCACCCAACGAGGAGAATCGCATCAATCGCCTTGAGAATCTATCCAGCCTTTTCACATTTCTTTCTACCCATTTATTGCAGTGCCTTCCATCCTCACATAAAGTCCAATTCACACTCTCACTTTGCAAGCCAACAACGACAAGCATCCTCAATAACTTACTGATACCTTTCCTTCCCTCGTCTTTTGACGACCTCCCGCCCTTTTTGGAACTTCTACAACGCGCCGTTGACTTTGAAGATAATATTCTTCTCAAACTTTTGTGTAATGATCCTAATGACCGACCCGTGAAAGCTTGGGCTGACAGCGTCGATGGCCATTACGAACGCCAGAGACGCATGCAAATTCTCGATCGCTCACGGGATATCATCGTCACTCATGTGGAGCCCTCTGACACCTTCTTAGTTGAAGTGAACGTTGGGCAAGAACCTACGCCGGCCGTTGTAGCTTACCAAGATGAGGAGACTACTCCGGTCGAGGGTGACGCATGGGGCTTAGACCAGGATTCCCACTCGGCAAACGAAAACGGGTTTCCTGTAGAAGATGATAGCTGGGGCTTTGATGATGAAGTTATCCCTGATGAGCCTACGCCATCCGAATCAGAAGTCAAACCAACGCTACCCCCAGTCGTTAAGCCAGCAGAACCATCACCTTCACCAGAAATATTAAACGGCGTTATTGAACCCGATCCATCCGAAGCCTGGGGATGGAACGATGACGACGATGCCCCGCCAACTGACGAGGCTGCATGGGACGATCCCTGGGGTGACGTGGCTGATTCTTCAGTACCCGAATCTCCGTCCGACTCCCGCCCGCCTCCCGCCCCTTCAATACCCTCTCCAAAAGTAGCTACGCGTTTGGAAAAAGCTGCCAAAAAAGGCAAGAAGCAAGATGGCAACGGTTCAACCTCCCCAACACCATCACCTGTGCCTGCCTTTGAGGCGTTTTCGTCACCCAAAATTTCCACGCCCGCATCCACTTCTTTATCACCTATCCCCTCAAGCCGAAGTGTAGAGGCTGAGAAGCGACCATCACAGCTTGACACACGCCCTGTACCTAGGGAAACTTACTCTGTTTCAGGTAGCACGAAGCGTATCATCAGCCTTGTGGAGGATGTCCTCTCTGAAGGAAAACACCTCGCTGCTTCGTCGTTGTTTGGTTCTTCCTCCTCGAAACCGCCGTCCTCTTCTTCCGGCTCCATCCTCTTACTCACTGCACCTGGTGTCATTGATCTTTATCGTGCATTATACCCTGTAAAATTTGGCAAAGAATTGGCGAACCCCGAACGGGGAATGCGCTTTTCCAACGACTGTACATATCTCGCACAAGAAGTGGCTCGTTTAAATAAGATGTTGCCGAAGGCTACGTCTGCCATTGTTGGGGAGCGAATGGACGGGTGTATGAAGTACTTTAAGCTGCTAAGTGAGAGCTGGTACCACGATGTTATCGTGAGTTCCTACGCCATAACCCATACTTATACATTTGTTGAACCCTGTATCACTATTTTTCTCTTCAGCAACGTGAACAGGAAGCGGTAGATAAGACTCTGACAGAAGGCGCATCGGGATTTACGTACACCGCAGAGCAGGAGCGGTACGATGAGTGCGAAAACGCTATCATGAAGGTGTTGCAGCAGGTCCGTCGATTTGCTCAACAGCTCAAGGTGCGTTCTCCCTCCTTTCCCCATTAATGAGTGAATAATCAACATCCTCTTTTGACAGGATGTTCTACCGAAAAGCAAATACTATACTGCTGTGGGTATGGTCGCGAATACCGCCCTCTCGTGTATCCTGACAGACATGCTCGCACTGCCGGACATCACTGAGATTGAATCGCACCGCCTGAGCGAGCTATGCCGGATTTTTAGCGCTTTGGAAGGGTTGTTTGTTGAGGATCCTGCTCAGGTGAATTGTTCTCTCCCATTTTGTCTAGCTTAGGGAAGTACTGAACTTTGTTATGCGTATTAAGCCGTCGTTTGTTGTGGCGTATGTTCCTTCTTGGCTCAAGTTTTCCTATCTCTCCGAGCTCTTGGTACGTCCCCGCATATAATGTTCGCCATTCTTTGAAATTGATGTTTGGGCTCATGCAGGAAGCCTCTATGGCGGATATCACGTACCTTTTTGAAGAGGGTGCATTGGTCGATTTCCAGGTCGACGAGCTTGTGCGACTCGTGCAAGCTCTCTTTGCAGACACCCAACTCAGGACAAATACTATTGCAAAGTTGATGGGTGGACATCCTGTTCCAGTACACCAGTGATTATGTTTTCGTGGATGTCTTCTATTGCTCATGATTCGGAACACATCATTTCTGCCTATTATATTTATCTTGTGCCATCGTAATCAAGCGACTTCTGTTCATTAGGATACATTAAATATCATGTCATGCTGCCTCTTTCTTGTCAGTGTAGGTCTTCAGCCTACACCGTGTGGTTCGTCAGTGTTTGGCCAACAGAAGCGTACAGAGTAAAGATACTCACCGTTTATAGTCCCTCTCCACTTTAGCTTCCGTATTCCGTTTCTTGCCTTCGCCATCCTCTCCACCAGCACCCGCACCCCCTCCACCGCCCTTTCGCTTCCGGCGCTTCCCACGCCCCCCGGACGCAGCCTCCATCGCAAGAAATTCCTTGATCGAAGGCAGCGCAGAACTTGCTAGGGGAACAAGCCGCGTCACATGCTCGAGCTCCCCCTCCTCCGCCTCCTCATGTTCGGCCCGAACATCTCCCGCTACAGCCTTTCCTTTCCCGTTCGTTGAAGATGAGGATGCTGTAGATTTGAGTACCGATTTTAAGAGATCGGGTTTCGAAGGCTCTGGTTCCGGAGAGCCTGTATCGATCCATTTGCGAGGTTCAGCGGCCCGCGGGGGTGATAAAGGTCTTGACCTCGCCTTGTCTTCTTGTTCGCTCTCCTCTCCCTCCTCCAACTTGGTGGACGACCCAGGACTAGGCTCGGCTGCCTCCCCAGCTGCTTCATCCTCGTCGGAATCGAGTTGCAAGCCGTCGTATTCCCCTACACCTGCAAAGATGTCAACATCTTCCGGTAGAGGCTCTGGTTCAGGTGCCGGTGGTTCTGTAGGTTGTATACTATGTTGTGTAGCCGTCGGTAGCGGCAGCTCTGTGTCATGTACAGCCTTTTCTACTTTCCGTTTCGTCTTCTTCTCCCCTTCACCTTCCACTTTGACTTTCTTCTTCTTTTTCTTCACTTCTGATGAAGAAGAAGAACCGCCGCCGATAGGCTTGAACCCAATTGGCCGAAACTTGCCCGCGCGTTTAGCATCCTCAAGTACCTTGGCTTCCTCCTCTTTTGTCCTTTTCTTTTCCGCCGCCTTCGGCTCCTTCCCGTCCTCTTCGACGGCAACGGAAGGCGCAGCACGTTTCGCTTTGAGCTCGCGAATGAGTTCTTCGCGCGTGCGTTTCTTCTTTGCCGGAGGCGCGGGTAGTGAAGCGGCGGCGGTGGGCGAGGGGTCTGAAGCTTCTAGGAAAGCCTTTTCGAGATCATCGTCATCAACTAGTGTTGACTGGACGGCTGCGCGGGCTTTGTTTTGTTCTAGGAGAGCGATGTCGAGTCCCTTGACTAAGATGGAGTGTGCACCGTCGCCTCCGAGGTAACGGCGCTGGGAATCGAGCTACAAGATGTTGTTCAAGTATAATTTAAGGGTTGCGACACGCGTCTACATACCATAGCCTTGTCCTCTCCTGCATGTTGTTTTTCGAATTGTTCTAGAACGGCTTCAACCTGTATAGGGGGGTAGATTAGAAATGTACGCCACGATGGGGTAGTGTTACGCACCTGAGTGTATTCGTTTGCACCTCCAGTACGTCTTTCAGCTGCACGGTCTCGGTAGCCCTTTTCTTCGTTCTTCTTTACTTTACGTGGTTTGAATGCAGGTTGAGAGGCATCCACGACTTTTGCCTTTCTGTCAAAATGATGATGTAGGTTGAGACTATGCTATGTTGTATAGAGATACCGACGATTTTTTGACTGAACTAGTAGAAGGCGGTGGTGCAGTTGAGAGGAGTTGACGAAAGGAGTCCTAAAATAAAATAAAGACTGGTTAAAAGATATTTTGTTGGGCAGGATTGCTGCTTACCTGGTCCATAATAGAGGGCTATATTACTGTGGCTGTGCTGACCCTACTTCCTCGTACATTTTATTTTCTTGTAACTTTATTGACCGTTCCCTAGCAGCTTGGTATGGGCTTTCATAACTTTTTAGCCATCCAAACGGCAGAATAGGTAGTCGATACTTGGTGCTCACGAGGAGCGCCCTCTGTCAGCCCCGAGGATAAGCGCCAACTTCTAGGCAGTCCCAAATCGATATCATTCTCTGAACTGATCTACACATATGTCGTACGGGATAGATGTGATGCGAGGATTAGACGTGATTGAAGGCGTGCGTTATGGAGTAACTTATTAAATGAGGGGCGCGCAAATGCCTCAAGTCCTTCTGCTATCGCGTCATTTCTCTTCGTTCCCTGCTAGGCTGATATTCACTAGCCCTCACCGCGTGTGCAATGCTTTTGTACTGGTAACGCGGAATACACAACCAACTGTCAATGATAAACTCGATCAGATATATCATTTTGTGTTTGGTGGTTCTCTTACTCACGAGTGCTAGACGTCTAAACCTTAGCAGTCCTATCTAAGCCAACCTACCGCTATGTGGAGGTTACTACTGGCTATCACAGCGACAAACCTAGGAACTACGCGACACTAATCCAGAGCTGACGCAACTTCACGGAATGCCTCTGTCTGCTTATCTGACTCTTTCCATCCGGCATACCTACCAACAATGACTCGACATCAACTTTTGTTGTTGATGGACCGAACTTATCTATAGAAGCAGCGAGCCATTGAATCCAGGCTGGCGTTGATAGTTATGAAGATGGAGTTGCGTTTCAAATAATGCGAATATGTCAACGAGAATTGGCAGGTCTTTGACATGGTTCACCAGTATATCTTCTCCATCGATTCCAGTAACATGAACTCCCAAGCTCGTCCCAACCCAGCAGTAACCCATACATCCCTATGGCACCCCTCCTCTCATTTTTCCAGTCCACTCATTTTGCTCTTTTCCTCGTCCTGATTCTCGGCATCCATGCGCAAGATATTCATGACTTGCCACCATGCTCCGACAAATGTGCTAAAGATGCCGCCGCCGCGGCTGGATGCGGTCGGTAAGTAAAAACTCTTGAATCTAGCTCTCAATGTTCTTATCGCACCCGTATATACAGCTTCGACGTGTCTTGTCTATGCAAGAGCCAACTCTTCGTGACCCAAGGCGTACAATGTGTTATCAGTGGTTGTCCCACAGAAGAGCTCGGCCCTGCCAGTAGCATTTTACTGAAAACGTGCCAGACCCGTACGGAACTTTCCCCCTCTTGTATGTACCCTGGTACCCCCACACTGACGCGTCTTCATTGACCAGTCCCATTTTCCACCCCCCCATCTCTGCCCGGTCTCAGTACGTATACTCTCTTCTATTGTTCCCATAACACCTTTTGATATATCACACAGCCACGACACCTGGCGGTGCCACGCAACCCAAGCCTCCAGCAACTTCGTCGTCCCAAGTCCATCCGGCAACGACTAGCAGCCGCGGCACATCACCGCAAGGTACAACATCCTCTGCCGTTCAGTCTCCCATGATGGCGACTGGGGTGGCGCTGCTTACTCTGATGGCATATGCAGCCTAGGGCAATGAGAAACGTGAAGAAAAAAACACGGACATTTATTTATTCTAGACTGTTATTCTTGTGAATAGAAAAAAACGGTCCAGTGCCAATCAGACATCTGCTATGCCATCTCCGCTATATCCGTTATATTAAATGGGGTATCAGCATAATATGTAAGAGCGTCCCTAACAAGACTGGTCTGTGCATAGATTCTCGTAAAACATCCTCTGTTCCCATTCACAAGAGCACAAAAAAACCAGCTACCATGGCGCCAAGCGCTCCCGCACTCTGTCCGCCCAAAAGTCCCGGCATAGCAGCGTTGTTCGTGGGCCTGATATCAGCGGTGCTCGTCGATACAATGACGAGGGTGCTATCGGGGGTGAGACTGCTCTCGCTATCGGTGACGGTGACGGGAACAGACGTGGTGAAGATGGTGGTGAATACGGAAGGCGATGGGGATGTAGAAGAGGAGGTGTCTTGTGCAGGGTCCCCGCTGGACAGGGTTGGAAGTGGAAAGGGGGGTGACGATGAACCGCGAGTGGTGATGGGTGGCGACGGTCTTGGAATGCTGGATGGTGCTGCAGGATCACGGGTATGTTATGAGGGCCATGAGTTGGGGAGAGAGGTGGACTTACAAGAGGTACTGCCAGAATTAGTGGAGGACGTTGTTACTAGTAAACCGTGTCATGGAGGGAACGAACAACCAAAAAATGGACAACTCACCACTTTCACACATGGACTGCAATACCAGTATTGCCGTGCCCAGCTCCTCCTTGGGACACGCCTGCGCACAGCTTAGCGTCGCGGGCTCGAAAGTGCCAGATGCACAGAGACAGGGGATATCGGTGCTAGATAAGATATTGTCAGGTCAATGATGGGTGTACACTGAACTGATGATGGGCTCACTTTGAGCAGGCAGAAACAATGGCAGCTGCATTAGCGCATTTCTTGGCGCAAGGCGGAAGACTGGCGATGTTCTGTGCCCATGTGAGGGACTTTATGAGAGAAAAAGTTAATAAAGTAGAGAATAAGAACGTAGTCAATCGAGTCATATTCCTAGTCGACAAGTTCGGGGGGGACCCAAGCTCGCTTTTCTTTTTTTTCTTTTTATTTATTCTATTTTTATGTTTGATTAAATAGGTCAGTTGACCCTTCCATCTCACGCGGTCCCACTGTTCCATCCATCCCCGTGCTTAAACGAACTGCAGGGCATTAGCTCGTCCTATTATTTCGGTATCCTGAATCATCGAACGAGCTAATGCGCGGCAGACAGCTTCAGAGAACGTTTATCTGAACCGTGAACGGAGTTGATACTTCTATAATACCTCTTCGCGCCCCTGATTTCTCCCCCTTTCATATGCATAGAAGATGGACACCTAAAATCAACGAACAGCAGTCAGCACTTTTGACTCGATAGAAGAGCGCCTGAATAAGATTCGGTACCGCCTAGGGCGAGCTGAAAAAGAGGCAAAGGCGTTTAGATGGTACATGTTCTCAGC